>JASAND010027289.1:0-35296 GCA_030248195.1 Trissonchulus latispiculum | reverse complement strand
TGCAATGTGCAACTAAATTGCTTTCACAGCGTATTGTTGTATTGCTACACGGTATTGCTCTGGCAGTCTCTTACGATTATGGAGAAGCCACGCGATAATAGTATAAGTGTAAAACTGATGGTACGTTTGACGCACAACTAATTATTTCACACACTAAACCCAACACATATGTAGTTTTATGGAGCTTTACCGTTGCTTAAGACATATAGACTGCAACTAAATCTACATTAAGAGAGGTTGATCGCTCAAAAGTAGGATAGCCAAAGTTTGCGGAACCGAGCCTGTTCATGTACGAGCTACATATTAACATTAACAAGATTCATTATTGTTTTCCAAATACAGAATTATTTAAAAATTTAAACAAATTTGTTTCAAAATCAGTATTGGCAGGCTTACGCATCTCACTAATAAAACTGATATATGGAAGCATCCAGGTGTCGAGTTTGGAAACTCAGTAAAGATAATTTGATTCTCAATAAAGATTTGCAAGGTCCGTGAATGAGTGTTTACAAGTCTGATTCTCCTTACCGCTTAACCGCTAACCAACCAAAAGTAAGACAACACAGCCCTGATTCCTAGAAGTCGGAAGTTTACTGTTTTAACCAAATATACGACCAAATAAGTCTTCCAAGAAAAACAAAAATCACTCACAAAACCAAATATTCAGTTCAGCGGACAACAAAACAAAATGGGGACAAGCACCTAAATTTATAAAAATTACAAGGAGAAAAACCCGAAGGTGCAGAGAAGACCCCCTAAACCCCCAAATCCCGAGAACTGAACAAACCTGAGAATGATAACGTTGAACCGGAAGAGGTGCTGGATCCGCCTACTCATAAGACTCCCAAAATTAGAGACTGAGAGGAATTGCGCTCAAAATTGAAAGGAAAGTGAATTAGCTATGTCCTACACAAAAATACAATTTAGATTGATTTTTTATGAAGTTAGCACTCACTTTTGAATATTTTAGAGTAAAATCAAGGAAATATTCTACACAGGCTTTTTCATAAAATGTCAGGACGCGATGAACATGCTGCTGGTTTTGACTGTAGTAAGACGTGTGTGATGATTTACAGAAGGGGGACAACATATCATCAGAAACAAGTAATTTTTCAGGTGTCACCGGATAACTATTATGGAAATTCTGCAATTCTTTTGGGTTCCCCAAATCAACTTCTAAAACATACATGTAAAAACATATATTGGTTGACGTCAGTAAGATGTTGAAGCTTCACACCACTTAGCTTAAGACAAGCATCCCAAAAAGACAAACTGGGATGTGATGCGTAGTGAATGGGATCCAAGCAAAAATGCTGAAGGCATAAAGTTGTAAAATTCTTGAAAACATCACCCAGCAAGAAAACATTACTTAACAAGTATAAATCATTCTATCCTTAACTGCATATTATTAATACATTACTATCACCATAATTGCATCTTTCCACTCTTAATCAAGTACCCACAATTCACACATCTAATTATCTCACTTTGGATTTTCTGAACTCACCTATTTAATGATACTATTCACCTGATGCACTCAGAATATACACACTCACCAGTTTTACTTGCATCCTCCTTGAACCTTGTTCCTTTGAACCGTTCTCCCACTATTAAAGAGGTGGATTATGGCTCTCTATACTCTGGTCTCATACACAAGGCTTGGCCCAACCAATAGACATTAAAAAGATTCTATAATAAATTTTAATAAAACTATATTAAGAGTATATTGATCCTAATCCCGCTCTGGCCAAATTCCTTGTTGTCACCAATATATTTTTTATATAAGAATTGATCAGGACCAAGGAACTAGGGCCGAAAAGCTCTGATCAATTGTTATGTCATTCATTTTATACTAATCCCATTGCTACTCCACCCTTCAATTTCTGTTTGAATAAGTCACAAGTTGTATTAAAGGTTTGTCCCCAGTTTGTCAATTCCCCAGTTTGTCAACTCCCCAGTTAGTCAACTCTAATCCCTATAATTAAAGTTGTCCAGTTAGTCAACTGCTTTTCAGTTTATCCCCACTTTATCAACTCTTTTATAAAGCATCCCAAGTTTGTCAACTCTTTTTCATGCCATCCCCACTTTGTCGACTCTGGTTCGAATTAATCAGTTTTTCTGAGGGGGAAACAGCTTGAACTTTCACAAATAAATTTAGTTAATTTGAACAGAAATATTATTTATGTATTTAATCATCTGCAAGATTTGATCTGGAAAGCATCAATTGAGTGCAAACTTTGACAAATTTAAAACATGCAAAGATTTTGAGAAATTTAGTCTCAGTTTATAGTGAAATTGAAATTTAATAAAACTTGAAATTATTTTCTCAGTTGGCGCTTTCCATGCCAAATATTAGTTATGACTAAAAATTAAATATTTCTGTTTGACTTAATTAATAAAAATTTATATGTTTTTAAAGTTAAAAACTTTATTTGAATCAGTGCAAGTCCCCTGAGAAAAACTAATTCACATAGAAACAAGTTGACAAAGTGGGGATGGCACGGAAAAGAGTTTACAAACTGGGGATGCGTTGTAAAAGAGTTGACAAAGTGGGGATGAACTGAAAAAGAGTTGACTAACTGGGGGCACCCTTAATACCCTTAATTATAGGGATTAGAGTTGACTAACTGGGGAGTTGACAAACTGGGGAATTGACAAACTGGGGATACGCTGTATTAAAACATTTCCACCTTCCCTCTATGTTTTCATGTAACTGCACACAGATACCTTCTTATTATTTTTGCTATGTGTATAATATAACGCCCTATTTTTATTTATTTTCCAAGTACGCGTTGTTTTTCCTTGTTTTTCCCATTTCACTCCTTGTGATTTCTATTTTGGTTTCTGCAACTTTCGATAATGGTTACCAATTCTAAATCTACTATCGGGTAAATATTCTAATTTTCTGTTTACTTTTATAATTTAATGTTTGCCATGGCATCTAAGTCAGTAGTTCCTCCTTAAAATCGATTGAACTCAAAGTCGCGGTGATCGGATTCGCATTACAAGACAATAATGAATTTACAATTATAATTAACAACAGGGTAACAATTACACTGACTGAAACATGGGTTGAGAATTTGTGAATTAAGAGTGGACTAAAGTCCCTTTTTCTGGCCTTTTAAATTTCAATGTGAAAATAAGCGAAACTACATAATTCCCAATACACCTCAGAGTAGAATTACAGATCTTTTTGTACAACAGCAATTATAAAATGGATTACACTTCGTACGTAAGCAAGTATAAAAGAGTAGAAAGAAGCAAGTACAAAATTAAACACAAAGCTAGCAATTAAGATACCAACTTTGCTACTTACAAGTCAAAAAATTATAAATAGAAATATCATTTTCCATTCGTTTTTTCCAAGGAAGAATTTTCGATCGAAATGTTCAAAAGACTACCTATAGCTAGAGATCTGACGGCTACTAATGTCCAAAAGACCTGACAATCATGCTGCATTAGTTGAGACGGACCCAGCCAGCAACAACTAGCATTAACTTTAGCTCATTACGTTTATCAGAGGCAGTCTCTAAGTCCTGCCTTTAGTGTAGATTCAAACATTTTCTGATAGCTGACAGCCTTCCAAACACAAACTTTTTAGCGACCCATACTCATTAAAGATTGCTACAAGTTTACACGTTACTTGTTCCGTCAACATCTTCAATTTTGCTTCCCAATTTTCGAACGAAAGCATCAATAGTTTCAGCCTTTTAGGGTAATTTTGAGAAGAGGACAAGGCCTTGTTTCTGGGCAGGGCAGCACAAGCTCAAACTCCGTTGCACAGACAGGGGTCTGGGCAAACCGGTAACCTAAACTGTGTTTGGGCAACAAAATTTTACCCAGACAAGAGTCTGGGTAACCGGTTGCCAAAACTAGGTGTGGGCAATGAAATTTTGCCCCGACCGGGGTCTGGGCAAACCGGTTGCGCAAACTAGATTTAGACAAAACATTTGTTGTCCAGACCGGGGTTTGGGCTAAGTCGGGGTTAGTGCACGACATATATAGCAAACCTGAATATGTTTATTTAACGTCTTGAAATTGGGCTTCTTTCTACAGCTTTAGCGCTTATTGCGATACTGCGCTGGGGCTCTACTTCTCTCACAACTCTCAACAATTTCAAAGTGCCCTTCTTCATATCTTCGTTTTTAACAAAATATATAATAATATTGTTCGCAGAATTAAAATTAATCGCGATCCAGCAGACTGGAACTACTACGTCTATGATACCAACTGGAGCTTTCGTAAGATTATAGTAAAATAAAATTCCCAATGGGATTGAGTACAGGATAAAAGTAAAAGCCATAATCCAAGTTATTAACTTCGTTATTTTTGCTTGTCTTTCCTTTTTGACTCTTAAAATTTCACTGACGACGTCATCCCTTTTACACCGCAAGCTAGCCATAGCCAGTCCGTATAAAAGTACAGTAGCGATAGACCCTACAACTTGATACATTAAATACACCCTCGAGCTAAACCATTGTGTTAAACCCCAGCTTAGATAGCAAACATTGGGATATATTCGTCCATATTTGTCAGTTGCATCATAGGAAACGTACATTGAAATGACATACAGAAGGACACAGACTCCAACTCCCACTGATATCATGATTATGGTATGTTTTCCGGACATTTTTATGTAGAGTTGAATGCTGGAACAAGCAATCAATCTATCAACTGAAATAAGTACTAGCATTGTGGGAACCAAATAGCATCCCCACAAGAAAAACTGACTGTAGGGTTTTAAAATACATTCCCATGTTGTCTGTAAGTCATTATATTGTCCAGACATTACGACATATTGTCGACTAATTCCTGCAGTAATTTGTCCTAAACCGGTTATTCCATCGCTGAACGCCAACGCTGCAGGCAAGAAGTATTCCTTCCGATGAAGGGCTTTTGTCGTAACAATTATAATAATAATAAGCAGATTGCCAAAGAACTGTATCACTCCTTCCAAAGCATATATGATGTTCTGCACCAGTGACTTTATATCCAGAGACGTTTCGGTGTTATCAGTTGAGTTGTTCATGTTGCTCAAAGCATGAAGTTATCTTTCCCCTGTATGTAACAATAAAACAATAAATATAAAATGAACTGAAATAGAAAAATGTAAAGTCGTGCAAGACGGTGCAAGATTTCGAGTGGTCCAACGACACCGATAATATTTATGAACGGTGTAAATTGTACGGAGGCTGCCGGCCGATGATGCAAAGCCGCTGTAAGTTTTGCATTAGATTCTATCTCGCTTTTCCCCAATTCAGACGACCGGCGGCGCGATTAGCTGTTTCGAGGGCGGTCGTCCCGTTGGTGTTCCTCTACTTTGTATCCCGCCAGCCATCCGTCAACAACACTAGTATCAAAGGCCTATCTCCAAACAAATCAAAAGTTACTGAACAAAACTTGTGAGGGTACTGTAGTAAAAGGATTATTCCAATTTATTGTAATGGCTCGGGTATTTGCTTTGCGGCAAGCTTGATTGTTTTTATCCCAATTTTGTCATCATTGTCACTTTTAATGCAATTTAGTGGCTAGTGTGCTTTGGTATTACGAGTACTCGTCAATTGACTTGATTGCTGTAAAAAGCCATCTGCATGAATAGGGTTGCTTGGGCTGCCACCTATATATAATTAAAAATCAAACTATGCAAAGCAGAAAACTATATCCAAGCTTCCAAGTAATGGCTCATTAAGGTAAATGCACAGGTGGAGCCACGAAAGAAGCTGAGTTAAAAACAGATTCGAGAATAATTTAAGCTGTTGGCTGCAATTTTACTTTGCGTCTCCCGCAATTTAAAAATTTTGACATGGTGTATTCAGCGAAGCAAACAAATGGTATGTATGAAGTTTGCAAATAAATGAGAGTTCTGGGCATTGGGGATAGCTCATTTGCTCCTACTAGTTGGAACTTAGAACAAAACATGTCGTGGGCAACTTGTAGAACAAAACATGCCGTGGGCAACTTGTATCGGACCTTATATATGTGGAACAAAAGCAGGACTATGAAAATTTTTGAAAAAGAGAACAGCATGAAAAGAAATTACATAAAACGACATAAATCTACTTCCTTTTTTTTTTCTTTTTTTTTTTTTTTCTTTCCTTTTTTCTTTTCCCTTTTTTTTCCTTTTTTTTTTTTCCTTCTTTTTTCTTTCCTTTTTCCTTCTTTTTCTTTCTTTTTTTTTTCTCCCTTTTCTTTTTCCTTTTCTTCTTCTTTTTTTTTTTTTTTTTTTTTTTTTTTTTCCTTTTTTCCTTTCTTCTTCTTTTTTTCCCTTCTTTATTTTCTTTCTCCTTTTTTTTTTTTTTTTTTTTTTTTTTTTTTTTTTTTTTTTTGATTTGATCAGTGGTGGGATTTTGTGCACTTGTGTTTCTTACATAAGGTATCCCATTCTTTCTGTTTGCATGATGTCATCGTCATTCGACAGAATGCCCTCCTTTGTATTTTTTATCGAGGCGCTTAGCACTTTCAGGCACTCATAGAGACCTTTTATGTGCTGCTCTCCGCAGTCAACGGCAGACAAGAGGCGGAGAGACGAAGGTCACGGACAGAAAACATGACCCCCAAGCGGTTCTGACGTGCGGTTATTGGCCCCTTAGCTCAACGCTAAGGTGACCGCAGTCACACATAGGGCAACTGAGATCTTAGGTACAGATAACAATTGCCCCCGCATATCAATAGTGACTAAGATGGCGGAAATCTGTGCACCCGCTCGGAGGGTGTGGGTGTAAAAATGGATGAGCCAGAGGAAAAAGGAGAAGAAGTGACAAAGGAAGGAGGATAGGGATGGCCGAGCACTCAAATAGGATAATGCCCTCCTTCGTATAACAACGTTGGTCCAACTGAAATTTTCACAGAATTATCGTTGTCATTGTAGCGATTGAACACGCGTAGCTCCTCCGCTTTGCAAAATGTCGCAGAGCTAATTAAGTAGCGGATGAATTTGTTTTTGGTATCAAAACAAGAACGAATTACATTACAAAATATATACATTACTACGTAAAAGTAAAGCAAAAATCATGAAACTGTATGTATGTATATTGTCCGTGCACATCGCGTCCATCTGTTTTTTGAAAATACGAGAAAATCAAAACACAAAACATTGCATCGGATTTAGTTTGTTTAGCGTTTTAATCAACACATGCGTCGTTGCGCAGGTTTACGCTAAGTTTTTGCATATCCGCAAAAACAAAGCACAAAACACAAAACATACGGTCAAGTGAAATCAATACATTGATGGCACTGTGTAACATGTGTTGATTTCTCATTAAAGTAAAATCTGACATCGCTGCAACAAAGCCAGTGTAAAACTAAGCACAATGCAAATTGCAGAAACCAAAACGGAAAACAAAAATCGAAATCATAAAAATCAAAAAACACAAAACACAAAACAATAAAATCAAGACGCTTTTTGATTGGCTGCTTAGGTTCATAACTAGCACGTTCTGATTGGGCGGCTTTTCTCCCATTAGGCATTTCTGATTGGCCACTTTAATCCAACTCATTTTACTGGATTGAGCACTATTTTTGCTCCAAGTCAGCTTTAGTTGTTTGTTCGCCATGGAATGGCTAAATGCCAGTTACATAAAGGACTTGGTTGAAAATAAAAACTATTCCTTATCGGAGCTGTCATACGTACGTAGCCTCACTAAGGCTGTGCTTACTGTGCTAAGCACACCCGTTGCTTGAGTCAGACCCAAAACCTTTTGAGTCATAATCCTTGGGTGGAGCACTTCTTGATCCACCCCTTACTTTTCTTTGATCCGCTCTGGATTTTTTTCCGAAATCCACTTTTAAAGTGGTGTGCGGGAGGGTACCGCTGCACACCAATTTTTGAGTCATGGAACAATATTCTGCAGAAAGTTTGCAAATTTATTCGTCTTCATGGTCCACCCATCAAAAACAATTCATATTCTTTCGATTGAAAGAAATTTAAAAAATAAAAATTAAAAATAGACCTGAATTTTACACAATCTGTAAATGGCATTTAGTGGCTAGTCTGCTTCCCGTCCGCTCACCAAAGCTAAGCAGATTCTAGTATAAGCAAAAACCAATTTTCTAGCGTCAACCACATTATAATTTGCGCAAAACTACTAACAATTAGACGTGTTAGAAGATTCTTGCAGAAAAATTATAAAAAATTCTACTTAATTTTTGAATTTTTACACATATGAGATTCCAGGTACACTGCGCCCCGTCCGCTCACCCAGAATGGGCAGGTGTTTGAATAAAAGTTTCAGAAAAAATTTGGCTTAAATTTTTTAGTTTTCTGATTTTCAGAATGACACTGTTTATCCTAGATCAAATATTGCATTCGAAAAAAATTTTAATGACTTCGAGTTTTTTACGTTAATACCGCTACATGCCATTTACAGATTGTGTAAAATTCAGGTCTATTTTTAATTTTTATTTTTTAATTTTCTTTTTAAGTTTTTGATGAGTGGATCATGAAGACGAATAAATTTGCTAACTTTCTGCAGAATATTGTTCCATGACTCAAAAATTGGTGTGCAGCGGTACCCTCCCGCACACCACTTTAAAAGTGGATTTCGGAAAAAATCCAGAGCGGATCAAAGAAAAGTAAGAGGTGGATCAAGAAGTACTCCACCCAAGGATCATGACTCAAAAGGTTTTGGGTCTGACTCAAGCAACAGGTGTGCTAAGGCTACGTACGTACGAGACAACCAGAAAAACGGACAAAAGTCTAAACAGACAATCGGAGAATAAGTATGAACCAAGCTTTAGACAGAACAAATAAAATCAGCCCATTTCTAAAAAGCTATCATTCAAAAATTACAGCAGATATGCAGTAAATTGAGGCTGAGGCTTGTTAGAGATAAACCAAATAAAATTTTAATGCAATAATTTATCTTCCAGACCAACCGGATAGATAGATAGATAGATAATAGGACATGAAATTTCAAATTTCAAAGCTCAGAACCGGAAATGGACCGGATATTGGATTGCGCTGACACCGGTAAAATGGAAGTAGCCTCCTAAACATTCATTGTGCCACAACCGAACATTTTTATCCGCAATTCCGAGCACCAGACCGGAAACACCATGTTTCCGTTTTTTTCGAACCGGATACGACCATATATCACCCAATTTTGGTCCAAACTGGACAAAATTTCATTTACAGACCAATTTCGACCCGAGGAACCCAAAGTCCACTGTACTGTACTGTAAATGTTTTCGGCTAAGGACCAGAGTTAATTAGCATTTTCTTTCCGAATCTAAAGCGTTTTTATCGATTTTGTATCCGGTAACCGGATATAGACCGATATGATGGTTTTATCGGAATCTCCTCCTCCCGAGGATTCTAAAAATACATACTTTATGTGGACTAACTTCAAAGGGTAACTCAGGACAGGCGCTCCCAGTTCGGTCCAAGATTTTTGGTCAGACTTTAGTTTTAGTGTGCCTACCGGTCCTTAATAAAAGTTCAATTAAAAATAGTTTTTTAGCACATGTTTAGTTTCAATTAGAGATAACTTTATTTTAATTTTGCTAATGGATTCTAATTAATGAATTGATGAAACAGTGGGATCTTTTCAGGATAACCCACTCCAGGCCCAGATTCCGCAAAACTTGATCAAATGAGCTGAAATTTGCTATGGGTATGTTTTCGACCACGCTGAGTTCAAATATCGCAAAATTTTTTGATTTCGCGAAATTCGATTTTTTTCGATTCGTAAGGGGGGACCAAGGGGAACCGAAAAATTTTTTGTCTTCGATTTTGCTGAAAAGTTGTATTTAGGGGGTTTCGAGGTCGCAGAATACGAATCTGAAATCCGTTTTTCGATTCAGCTTTTCGTTAGCTCAATGTAAGCTAAAATTTTCAGCTTATATGTAAGCTTATACTGAGCTAACGAAAAGCTGAATCGAAAAACGGATTTCAGATTCGTATTCTACGACCTCGAGAGCGCCTGAATACAACTTTTCAGCAAAATCGAAGACAAAAAATTTTTCGGTTCCCCTTGGTCCCCCCTTACGAATCGAAAAAAATCGAATTTCGCGAAATCAAAAAATTTTGCGATATTTGAACTCAGCGTGGTCGAAAACATACCCATAGCAAATTTCAGCTCATTTGATCAAGTTTTGCGGAATCTGGGCCTGGGGTGGGTTATCCTGAAAAGATCCAAACAGTGATTGATTACTCACTATAGAAATTTAAATTCTAAGTTGTTTGAACAGTTAGAATTTGCATGCAATTATTTAACAAAATTTATTGGAAAAACGCTACTACTACTACTGCTACTACTACTTTATTGCCAGTACAACACACACTAGGCAGTTTCTACGAAATAACAAAAACAGCAAGGGATAAACATGTAGTGTACACAGCTACTGAAGACCGAGGAGAGCCATTACCATAACGCTAACTAAAATAAATTGAGTACGGACCTATGTTAAAGTTGGAGTTGACCCGCAACTCACTGAGGTTTTGTTGACTGATTTAACCCACTTCTTTAATTTGGACATTTCTGTATATTTCAGCATACACCCTTGACAGTATCAGAGTAACGGTCTCAGGTGGCTTCATTCAATATTTTCCGAACAATTTGCTAGAATCTGGAGAAACGAAACCAAACAACCGGATGACGACCAATTTCATTAGGCTCTCATAATCTCAAGCTAAAGTGAAAAGCGAAGTACATGCGATAAATGCAATTGCATGTGCCCGAAACGTGCGATAACATGTGCCATAAAGTGCTATTGCATCAGCTTATTTTCATGTTTTAGTTTTTCTTAAGAATAAAGACTAAAATCTCACAAAATGGCAGTAAATCAAGACAACCAGATCGAAGCTCAGGACAAGGCCGAAAATGTGACCTGACCTGAATCTATCCGGTTCCATCTGTGGTGCCTGCCTAAACAAGAAGGGCAGTCCACGACCCAGGAGGACCACCAATAGCCACCAAGCCACCAGTTTCTACTAAATAGTCATTACGGATAACGTAGGAATCGGGAATCATTACGGATAACCTAGAACTTTCAATCCGAAATCCAACGCCTTTCCACTTCCTTCAACCCTACTTAACCACTATACGGCAGAACTGGGGTCAAACGCCTCCGAATCTTTCCAAGTTCAATGCTAATGCAGACAAACCCCAATTAAAAAGCTACATAGTTTGGGATAATCCTAAGTTTGCGAAAACCTAAATCAACAAAACCAACTCAAAGACATTTAATTTCACAAAAATTGTAACAAAGTCATTATAGAAATAACAGTAACAAACATTTCAGTCTCTCAAAAAGACATCTACAACTTTAGCTTGGTTCTCTTCCAATGACGTCGCTTGGCGTTATATCGGATCTTATTCCCAGTCTTCATGCGGGTCCACTGCGGAATCGGTCTGTTGCATTTCGCCGCTTTGGCCAACTTCCGTTTGATACGAAACGTTTTATGAGCTCCCATTCCCACAAAATTATCCAAAAACCGATATAACCTATAAATACAAAAACAGATTTTCCAAACTTGTAGTCATTATAATGCTACGAAACCCACCACTTCTTATAATGCTCTATTAAGAAACACTACACGCTGTTACCAGATGATTCTGCGTTGCAACAGTCGTCCTTCTCCGCAAACAATTATCCAAAACACAACACTACGGAGGTATATAATTCACTGGACCAAAAAAATGGGAGATGACTAAAATGACGTCTGGGGTCAGGATCTGGATCGAGCAACTAAAATCAAGATCCGTTTCAAGATCGGCCAGAAATTGGAGAGGATCTTGAATTCAGGACCGGGTGATTGACTATAGGATCCATTTCAGGATCGGATCTTAGTGGTGGGGGCCGGTATGAGGATCGGGGTGCCTGAAAACAGGGTTGACTTTTCAGATTCAAGTTAGTCAAAGTTCCACTCCGAAATCCTGAATTGGATCCTGTTTTTAGACGCCAGGTCCTCAATTTATAATATACCCCAATACCGATCCTAAAATGTATCCTGTTTTTGAACACCCGACCCTAATAAGGGATGGTTTTTTAGACACACGAACCAGAACCTTAACTCGGGATCGGAGCCACTCAAAATCTGAAGGCTTTTCAAGAAATCGCAGAGTAGAGTTAAAATGAACTCCATACTTTTCACGAATAAGTTAACAGAGGTCAATTCAAGCTTGCGTGGAGCTAAAGCGAGTTACAACGATCATTTTAACTCTACTCTACCGCTACCCTTTCTTGAAAAAGCCCTAAACCATATCAAGAAATGGATCCTGATTTTAGTCACCATAACCTGATCATGACCCGGGACTTGCTTCTTGCCATCTCCTCCTCAGAAATGTGCTGGGGATGGGGATAGTGTGGTTTCAAACCCAGGAACTAGGTTATATGCACCATGAAGCCAGAAAATGGACCTTCTAGTGAGGGACAAAACTTGACATTATATACATGTCGAAATGAAACGTGGAATAGGGTACTAAAACAACACTAGATAGCTGGACAGAAAACAGAACATCAGATAACACCGACATTTTACAAAATATGTAGACGGAGTCTCCTATAGAAATGTGTGAATCTCGGCTCACCCACTCCTATGAAATTTACTTCTCCCCTTATGAAAAAATCGTACATCAGTCGGTTAAATTTATTTCCTATTTTAAATAAAGAGGCACAAGTAAGCCCCATGTTGTTGCAATTATCAAGATTCACTAAATTACAAGAAGGAACAACTAAACTTTTAGGAGATCAGACAATAACTATTAGGAATCGAACAGCGCATGTCGCGACCTGCTGCCAATACGCCAATGTCCTAAGGACAGGTGTCCTATCCACACAAAGGAGACACTTATATGGTTTCTTTGAAGCACAAACTTAATTCAAAGGTACAACTTACTTAACTTTTTGCTCTAAATTTCAGTGATATAAATATCAGAAATAATCAAATTCTATTTCCTTCATCAGAATATAACGAAGACAAGACTCTTCATTTACTTGAAAAAAAACCAACAAAAACAAAATCGAAAACTTTTACTATATTTCACACAAGATCTACACATAACAAAAGATGCGTATAACAAACAATGTAGCTGTTCAAATCAGCAGTAGAAACAAAAGCTTAGTTCACTGTATATAAAATAACCTCCTCTCTTTGCTAATTTAAATCCCGAATCAATCAACAGTTCAAAGATCAGGTAGAAGTAGTTCTTGTTCCACTTCCTTGCGATTGCAAGGTGCCTTCGCGAACCAGAAATTTAGAGAAAATCAGAGCGGTCAAGGGGGGGCTATTTTTTCAGCAGAGGATCGTCATAGGACATATGAGGCGCTCTGTGATGACGATTCCTGTGGGTGGCCAAAGGCTGCGGGAATTGAGCCATTAGTCGATTTATTTCAACAAAGCTCAGCTTCCGATTCCGCCCTTCCTTGGCGCTCACTTTCCCCTGAGACAGGGCCGTTTTCAGCTCTCCTTGAGCCTTCTATAATGGAAAACACACAAACTGAATAACACAAACATTTACGGTGAAAGCCAGGAATACTGCATTTTCAGCTGAACTTTAGAGTAAAGTTAATTAAATTAGTAATAATTTCGCCCCCTCCCCCCGTAGTTAGTCCACAAAAAACTCCAGTTCCCCATAATAAAGGTAGGTACGTACAAGTTCACGATCCACACAGTTGCGATAGTTTGTCAGTTCCTGACTGCAAAAGGATTCCTCAAAGTCACTGTTCTTCAGACAGCCCAGCAGTAGGATGATCTCGGTCACACAAATATTGCCTGAAACAGGACAAAAAAGAGGAGTATCAACTTCCAGAAAAAGCATAGACGCGAAATACCTTATGAACTTTTAAAAAATACAACACTAGAGGAGAATGAAAACTGGTTTAAACTAAATTTGAAGAGAATTCGAAAGGAGGAAAATCTTAGAATGTCAAAGTTTTACTCGGTAAAAAAGTGGTAACTTCACTTGATAAAACTGTGCCCTCTTGGGGCCCAATGCCTCTTGACAAAATGCTCGTACAAGGTGCATATGAAAGGAGACATAAGTTACAATACTATCGCAGTTATAAGCAAATTTTAGCAATTTTAAGGGCATGGAAATGTTTAGTTAAAAACTGCTTAATTTTTTGCTCAGCAACAAAAACTTGCTGTATGTAAAATATGTTTAGAAAAAAAGATTGTCCGACTCCACGAAATAGGTGCCCTCCCACCACACCTAAGGGATGGACTTTCTCCAGATCCTCCCCACATACACGACACAATATAGATGTCTGTGTCCACTAGGTTCAAGCCTACAGCCAAGCCATGTGCAAAAAATCTGAATCCTATCGTTTTAAACGTCAGGTTTTCAGAACTTGCTTTATATATAATTTTATTCAAAACAGATTTCAAATAAACCCTAACCTAGGCTCAGAAACCTAAAGTCTGTTTCATCCCACTTTGAAGTTGAACTCAGTATATTGCTGTGCTTTAAGCAACTTTACCATTTCTTTACTTACTATCAGGCATGGCCGATTTCCGGCTGACTTGAGATTTCAGGACCATGGGATAGAATTCTTTGAAGTACATCTTCTTGGGAAGGACAGCACGATAGTTAATCTTACACGTGACATTTGTGAAATGCATTTCTAGTCTCCTGAACTGGGAAAATATTTGGCCTAAGTAGGTATTATATCAGTCAGAACAAGAGAAAGGAGAGAATTTTAGCAATCAAGGCATCTTCAGCACGTAATACTCTGAAAATATCTAACATAAAGCAAGAGTTACGCAGTAAGGGTCAATGGAGAAAACGCAAATTAGCTAATTTGGTCATCTTATCTGGTGCGCATTTACAAAACCGTCACTGCAGTTTGGGAACGAGGTTCGACTGTGCCTGGGTGGCTAAATCGGTATAGCGTTGGCCTGGATCGCCAAAGGTTGTGGGTTCGATCCCCACCTCGGGCCCGAATTTTTCGGGTCGGAGGTGCTGCAGTGTCAATTATTTCTTTCAGTTCTATCATTATCTTGTCTTACATTTAATTGTAACCCAGTTCCTGTCGGCCTGTCTTACGGGCCGAAAACCAACGGTCACTGCAGGGTGACACGCGGGTCCACTGCATGCATATGATTTGGGGCAGGGTTCACCCCTCAGACCTGGAGCTCACCCACAGAATCCCGATTTTTCCGTTTTTTGCGCAAGTAACAAAAAATCCCGTTATCTGGCACCCCCAACATTTCCCCTCCTCCATGTCTGGTCCACTGTATGGCTACGAATTTTAAAAAATTCCTTACTTTGCGGTATGGAAGCTAGAGATTTTTGCACTACATACAAAGCATGTACCAGCAGAGCCCAAAACACGTTACGGCACAGTTCCCTATATCAGATTTCGTGCCTTGCGGGGTGGTTTAAATTTAAGTCAGAATTTCACATGTCTTTTGAATAGTTACTAATTTGAAATCAACCTGCTGAATATTGAAGGGCTAAAAATATGGCGCTATCTTGGAACTTTTACAGATCAGCCATGAAATGAGTTAGTGCTACACTACTCAATTTTAAAAATGCCAGATTCCGACTATTAAACATAAAAAATAACGTCTGATCAAACATTCTTAGAACAGCAGAACTTTATCGTAATTCTACTTAGTTAGCGGTGATTCTTCCGTATACGCACACTTGACATTAAACTAAAGTGCACTCAATGTATCTACTTCCGTAGACGCACACTAGAATTTAGGGAGAAATCTTTCTGGACTTTCGCTGAATCTGAAAGACATCTACTTCCGTAGACGCACACTACTGATAATTCTATTTAATTCCGAATTTTCAAATTACTTATTTAGAATAAAATTTTAGTTTTATATACACAAAATAATATATATCATCATGATATAAAAAATGTCATTGTTCAATATAGGTAGAGCCTACTATGGACCTCCAGGAAGCGGTTTCCGACTTGACCCTCCCGACGGCAAAGTGGAACCAGCCCAGCAAGATGGGTGGGTCTGACGGTAAAACTGATTGCGGGAATCGATTCTCCGTGCCAGAAAACCATTGTATGGAAGATTTGAGCTTTCAAAGTTGAATAGATAGCGAGAAATTTCGATTTTTCATTTTTCGAATTTTCGCCATTTTTGACGGGCCACTGTGGTCGCTAGGGAAGTGATAGAGAAACGCAACCTGGTCCGTTAGTTAGTTCAGTATATGTAATTTCTGAATATAAAAAGAAATCAGCTCCAGCTCGTAGCGTTCGACCTGAGCGACGACCACAAAAATGGTCACTTTTCGCTATGAGCCGACTTTGCGGCGCCACTGCGGCGCTGTGGCGCAGCTGCGGCGCAGCTGCGGCGCAAAAAAAGTTGTGATTCTTAAATTCTTTAGAGGGTACTACTAGACCCCATAGCCCTTTAGGTTGGCCCACCGCTGCAGATCACGTGAAAGCGGCGAACATTATGTACAATACAACCATCAAATAGGAGAAACCGGAAAAAAGAACATCGCCGCCATAACCGGTCCGGGGCGCAACTTTTTAACGGTAAGTGATACGGGGCTGAAACTTCACAGACATACTAAACTCGATGTGCTCTACAATTTGCGCATGAAATCTGCGCATGATCTGCGCAGGATTTTGCGCAGCTTCTGCGCAGCTTATTTTACACTGTCTCCAGCCACTTTTCACACATATTATAGGGGTCGCTGCCGCGACCCCTATGATAACTTTGGTTTTTTTGGCCAAATATACTAAATTTGATGCGCTCTTTCATCTGGGAGCATCAAATCTACTCTAGCGCCAATATTTTGGGGTGATTTTTTTACCACAAACCATTTTTTTTACCATTTTGTCGGGTAAAAAAATCACCGATTTTTTTTATTAATCTGAGAATCTGTGGTGCTAAGAAAGATTTTAATACCTGAATCAATAGAGGGCAGTACCGGGCACTTACATGCAAAACCGCTTCCAGATTGGCCAACATTTGCGAAAGTTAGAGGCTTAAGTCGAAAACCCTTTTTTTATCCCGGGTCTGACTATATGCATACAAAATCCAAATGCTTGTTCTACGGTCATATTTACGGGTAGGGTTGTAAATTGTAAAGAAGTAAAAATGTTAAAAAAACATTTTTACAGTTATTAACAGTTGCAAAATTTCGGACTTTTTAACAGTTTTTTTACACTTTTTAACACCACTTTTTTATACTTTTTAACACTAGATTTTTTACATATTTTTAACATTTCTTAACACTACTTTTCGGAATTTTTTACACTTTTTTACACTTTTTTACACTTTTTCACAGACCGTTGATTGTGAAAAATAGTGTTTTAAGTATATATAGTATATACATTGCAGACAGATTTTGTTTCAGTGCGCAAAAATCACCTTAAATGTATTTTATTTCAACAAGACGGTGGTTGGACAATGTTGAGGATTTTTTGTGAATTCGTTTACGATTAATAAGTTCTTGACTGTATGTCAGTTGCAATTGAATCTCGTGACAGATAACCTACTGAGAGGATTGTTTCCTTGCATTGAAAATTTAGAAATCCTGCAAGATGGGTTCTTAAATAAGTGAACATCTCAGTCAATAAAACTTGACAAATGCTCCAATTAATCCTAAGCCATAATGGAACAGTATTTCAGAACCAAAAATTTCACAGCTAAAATAATTTCTGAAATCTAAAACACCAGACAATGCTCTGATAGATTTTTATAAACCAAATATTCTCGTTATTTGAAAATTTTGAAAGTTGAAATAGAAATTTTTGAAAATTCTGAAATTAAATAATTTGAAACTGCTCTTGATTTTCCGATCTCACTAATAAGAAAAAGTATTTAGAAATTGGAATGGTAATACTAATGCAAATAATGTAAATGGCACTCTCTATATTTTTGATTTGCTTAAAATCTGTCGTCACTTTTTAAATGCAACAAGTAGGCCCCAAAAGGGGCAGTATTCCTTTGTAGACATGTTTTTATTCAATTGCAAAATTGCCTTTGTCGGAAGGCTCTTTAAGCGTTAGAAGCTGCAGGTTCGGTTTATAATTTCACTTGACTTAACTAATCTCAGCTTAATTCTTTTAGTATCGAACTACTGTTATCATTTGAAATATCTCACTAACTGTTTTTCTGTCTTATCAGACCAGACTTTCCTCAGCATAGCACAATACAATCAGTTAACATCATCGGGTTCAGCAGTACAGCTGACAAACTTACATTCGTTCTTCCAAATAAAAAGGAAACAAAAATTTTGTGCACAAAATTCCTATTACTTTTATTCCGCTGCTTAATTTTTCTCCAATTCTCAATGAATTCTATGGTCATCAGAGAGTGCAGGCCTATGCTTGCCATGCCATGATTGGCCTGAACTTGTGATGTCCAGCGCAAGCTAGTACCCTATTTCATTGCACCCTCATGCACCACGTGTAGCTCCCAAACTACACTAGTGCTCAAAAATCTGCAATCGTTTAGATTGCTGACAGCCGAAGACTGCGCGAACGCTCACAGTTCTGCCGCTGAAATAGGCTCCAAAACCTAATTTGCATAATCCGAATGCAAAAAATCTGACCTAAGCTAGCCCTATGTTGAAGATATAGGGCTTCTGAATGGAGAACTGACTCACCATGCACTAAACATACTAATTTCCTTTTTATACATTCCTGCTCCAGCAGGAATAAAAAGAAAACATGAATAGTTTGTGGAGAATTGTGAGCAATTAACAAAATTCTTGGTCAATTATCAAAATACATAAATGCCTTAGTGGCTTTGGCATGCAATAAATGCTTAAACTCATCCTTTCTGACAGTTGAACAACGCACCAATCATTACTGTGGTGCATAGGAAATGAATTTGGCATCGTAACTTTTTTTACACATTTTTTACACTTTTTAACACTTTTTTTGCACTTTTTAACACTTTTTTACAATAAACAGGTATAAAAAACTAATTACTTTTTTACATGTAAATTAACAACGGTCTTTTCCAGATTAGCCCTCCCCCACCCCTAAAATTTTTAATACTTGAACAAATGAGCTAAAATTTGGTATATGTATGTTTTGTACCTTGCAGAGTTCAAATATAGCAAAATTTTTCAATTTCGCAAAATTCGATTCGCAAGGGGGACCAAGGGGAACCGAAAAATTTTGTCTTCGATTTTGATGAAAAGTTGGGTATAGAGGTTTCCTGGGGCACTGAGCACGAATCTGAAATCAGTTTTTCGATCTAGCTTTCCGTTAGCTCAGTATAAGCTAAAGTTGCAAGCTTAGGATGTAAGTTTAACGAAATATAACCGGTCGGTCAACAACACTAGAGCTGATCGGGCTGATTTTCAAACGGGGCCAGTGTCACGGGTCGAAACAGAACGGGCGGTCGCCATAGTCCAGACCGAGTAAGTTTCGCATGTATAAATCTTAATTCGTTTTAAGCTGGCACACCTACCAACCGACGGGTCTACCACTACTCTGGGCAGGCCCAGATCCTTTAGTAGCCGGTAACCGCATCCTGGACTAGATACGACGGTCCCAATTCGTTATTCTTATCCTTAGGGCTCTTAAATTGTATGCCTTATCTAGGCTTTAGAACTTTTTGCCCATTTACCCCCCCCCCCACTTTTGTTGCCAAGACAAATCCCAGTGAACCATAATGTCCGGACTATAAAATAGTTCTGCTTATCCGGATGACTTCGAAAATTTGATTAAATGGTTCAATTTCGGCATTAGTTAGTCCTTGGCCAAAAAAATCCGAAAATCTGGTCGTTTCCGGTTAAGTTCGGCAACTTATATTCTTTTACCTTCTTCCTTGGTGGCAATCGGAGCGCACCCGTATGGGGAGCCTCCACCTGCACGGCGAGCACGACAAAGCCACTTACAGCTCGGCTCAAAGAAGTTGTGGATCCACTACAGTTGTTAATATGATGTCCAGTGGACAAAATAAACAGGTAGGAATTACGAAATCAATTACAGAGAAAACACATACTATATATTTCATGTTAAACACGAAAAGCACCAGAACACACCAGAAACGCCCGCAAAATGTTTATTAAAACGAGAAAAATCATAGAATACACTGTTGCACACCAAAGGACAGCAAACAAACTTAGTTTTAGTATTCCAGAATCAGCTACACATTTTCTTAACCTTCCTATAAATATATTCCACACAAAACTTTGGCACAATTTCTATATAGTAAAGGAAATATTTTAAAAGATCTCATACCTGAGCAATTTCATCGATATTTAAAAAGCTTTTTCAGCGTAACAGACATTCAAGTAAGTATACAAACATATGAAATAAAAATACAAAAGATTAAAAATTACTCTGACTGTCTACGACAAGCTGTTACAATAAAATTATTAAGCTCACTTGTTAAAATAACTACGTATATATATATATATATCAACCATTTAATAGCAGAGCACAGAACGTCATTACAACTGCTCACAATAGTTTTGCAAAAAAGCATTAATGCATAAAAAGGTTTTAGTAGTACCAAACTATTACCGCCACCACAACTAATTAAAATAAATTAACATAAATTAAAAAACGTTAACAAACTATTACATGCCTCAAAAATTTGATTAAACTTCAGAACGCTTCCATCAGGCAAGAAAAACAGAGAAGCACAAATTGGGCGTAATTTTAATTTTACGGTCTGTAAGTTTCAGTTTTGCTCAAAGATCGCACAAAGTTCAGCCTTCTCGCTGTAAGCACCACCAAAACAGAACAGTTAAGTTTCTTATCACTATCACAGAAAGCAATAAACAATAAAATTAAAAAACACTACAAAAGTATACAAATGCCGAAATCGCAGCAAACTCCAAGTTGTCGCTATCACAGAGAAACGAGTCAAATAGTAATCTCAGCAAAAGTTTCTACAAGATCAGCCCGTTACTTACTATGTAGGTAACTAAAACGCCAGAAAACTAGTCAGCCCAGGAAACGTTAAGGAACACTGGAATAAATAAAACCTTTGTGGAATTTCAACACTAAACTCTACTTGTTTCCATGGTTCAAAATGCATATAACTGGAAACAGGTATACACAGGGTATTTATTTACAGGGGGGGGGCGGCCACCCGACATCGCCCCTCCCGCAATTTCTACCCACCCCCGTCATTTTTACCTCCCTCCCGAATTTTTGTGTGCCCAAATTTTTGCCAAAATAAGCACATGCCCAAAAGGTTTCCGGATTCGCAGGAAATGTTTTCGTAAAAACGGCTATTTAATAGCCTAAATCCAGGCATTTTAGAGAGCTTTTTGCGTTTCTACATGCAAATTGCAAAATGCGACAAAAATTACTTAATTTTAATTTCAGCAAACTAAAATCTTCCCTATATACATTCTTGTATATACATACGTAATTGCAAAGAATAGGTACACGCCAGTGCATAATAAACTGCAATGAATGAATGAATGAATGACTGAATGAATGAATGACAAAACAATATAAATCGAAAATTTGCATTGCTGTGCGGAATAACACAGTTTTGACACTGTAAAGATTAACCTGAGGCACAAAAACACACACAAGGAAAAACACATTACGTACACACCCTGCAGACGACACCTGAAAACCTTTTATGTTCATTTAAAAACAATGCTAGAAATATGGGTGGGCTTACATTTCCTTAAAACTTTAGTGGGGAAGGGATGTCAGCTGAAGACCAAAAGCACATATAGACGTCTAAATTTAACCTTTAACCAAGAGTACATAATTGATAAGAGTGTGACAGCTGGCAGGCTGTCTGTTATCAGCTCAAGGTACATGCTCTGCACGCTAACGGCTGACCCCCCCACAAACGTGTACCTAGTGACCCCCCCCACAAATGTGTACCCAGTACACGTTTCTGTACGCTCATTCGCCGTATCTTTACGTGTTGAAGCTAGAAAACACAACGCCTGCGTGCGTCAAATTTGTGTCTGCTTCGAGATTCAAAACGCAAACATAGCGTGCTAATTTCTTTGAAGTGAGCATACACGTTTGTGGGGGGTCAGCCGTTAGCGAACATAGCATGTACCTAGAGCTGATAACAGAGAGCTTGCCTGTTGTCATACTCTTATATATTATGTACTCTTGCTTTAACCTAAATTTAGGCAAAAATTTTCAAAAACTTCTAAGATTGCCAGAATATTTGTCAAACCGGTTTTTTCTCACTCTTTGTCTACTTTTACCAGGCTTTTATCTACTGTGACAAATTATTAATAAAAGCAGGTCAAAATGTTGCCGATTTTGGAAATCTGCGACTTTCAGGGTTCGCTTTCCAGCAGAATCGGAAAGGAAAAACCTTCCCAACTTAATTTTCGCCAAAACGGAAACCCAGTTACGGCACCAAAAATATGAACTTTCACCTTCGCCCCTAAAAGCGGAGACTCCCTCCCATAGACCACCTTTTTACAATGCAAAACAAAAGAACACTTACAGAAGAGACATACATAGACACTGGCCATCAAACTCGTTCAAAAAAGTTATTTTTCAGCGTGAAAAAATTTATAAAATACACATAATAAAGATTTAATATTTCAATGCTTCTCAGGCTAACACAGATGTTAGGATCTACAACCTTTTACTTAAAAAATAAAACCTTCGATACACCAAGGAAAATTGTTCAAAAACTGCTACTATTTTCCTACTCCTAACCAGAGCGAGCCACAGAAAAAACCGTAAAACTTGGTCCCCAAAACACACCACGTTTAATTAACCAGTTCACTAAGATTAACAACGTAATTAATATTGCATCCTATCAATCAGTCAATCCTTTAAAGCATCCACACTGCGACTCTGTTCCTGCTGTTGAGATTTCACCTCCGCCAAAAGTTCTCGCAAGTTCTGCTCCAGGGTTCGCACCTCCTCCAGCCGGCCGGCCTCCGCAGCCTGACGAATATATCTGGGGAAAAACACATAAATATTTATAGAAAAGAAGGGTGGGGAAGGGAACACGAGGAAAATAGTCCTTCAAGAACCTACTTGTGTACAAAATTACACTACATAGGGCCTATGCTATTGCCCTATTTCAGGATGCCCTTTGTAATCTGCCTTATGAAGACGTGTGTTGTCCCGACTGAACGGGGGGAGAAGAAGAATCCTTGGAGCACCTTCCGATAACCTGCCCACAAAAGGAGTCTGTACGACGGAGACTTTTTCCTCCTAACCCAAGCTTGACCGTCCGTTGGAGTGACCTATCCGGGTGCTAGGATTTCTGAGGGGTATTTGAACGTCTATAGCCCAACAGTATGGATCACCGCCTGGCGACAAGAATGATGATGATGATGTGTGTGTGTTGGGGGGCTTGGAACCACCTCCGTGGGAAATTCGATGGACACGGTCCCCATCAAATGGAGATTCCCACAGGTGCCTCCTGGCATCCGTCTGGTCAACGGCGCAAATGGGTTCCAAACTCCCGGGAACACGGCAGTGTTGGGTTAACACTGAAGCATCTGGAGTCCTCAAATTATGCTACCGAGCGGTTGGGTCCAATTCCCCCACATCACTTCCATTCTGGATTCTCCGATGTGTGGACCTGACTATGCAAAGACGTGCGCTGGGCCAGCAGATGCCGAAGTGCCCTCTTGTAGCTTTTCTAAGCTGATGGAGCCCGGAAATAAACAACAACAACATGATGTGTGTTGGGCGTGGAGACGGAGGCTCCCTAGCTCCCTCCCTAGACCATTTTAGAATATGGCAGCGGTGAAACCTATTTTTTGCAGAGCGAATTTTGTAAAGATTTTAGAAAATGTTGCAGTGCATTTTGATGTGGAAATAAGTTTTCCTTTAGTTACGTACTTAATAAAATTCTTAAAATTAAAACTTTTATGAAATTTCCCCCGACAAGGCAAATTTTCCGGGGGGGGGGAAATTGGTTTCGGGGATGGGAATTCCCCCCTCTGACCATCCCCTGATAATACTGTGTTGGGGGGAGGAAGAATTTATTTTCATAACCCAACCTGTTCACCCGTTCCCAGAGGGGTCGCTCAACCCAACCCAAGAACTTTCCCGTTTTAGTGCAAAAATCCCTGTCTTCCGGCGGCCTATTCACCCCCCCCCCCGCACATGTCTGGTAAAAAAATGGCAACTTTGGCAATTCTTCGGCTTATAGGCGGGAGGTCAAAATTTATGAGGGAGCTTTTCCAATGGGGGACCTCCCGAATAGGAGGCGGCCCCTGCCCCCCCCCCCTTTGAAGTAAGCCAGGGTCCCCATATGGATAAGCTACACTTCCGCGGTGGCGAAGGAGGTAGAAGAAAGATTTTCTTAAGGCAGGCTGAGCTGAGAGCGTTCCAAAGATCTGTTTCTATGATGATGTCAAAAGAACCGTCAAGCAGAGAGACGAAACCTTCCAAACAACTCATTATGGCAGAAAATTTCACGATGCCAAAAAAATAAAAATTTACCAAAAGATCTTACAATTATACACTGAAAACCAATTAGTGAGTCAGTTTTTTAACAATCGCTTTGACGATAAAAGATTCTCTTACTTCCACCGCCCCTCAAAAGACTACGTCCCCTTCCTCCCTCCACATTCGACCGTCTAAGGGTCGTGAAGTGTGACAATCTAACAACCACCACAATCAATCACCTACCCTTTAATGATCAATATCTGCTGATGCAGCGGATCAATGGGCTGATCTTCGTCCAGAAAGGTATTGAGTACCATCCCCGTGGTATCGGCCGTCCACCCGTCCTCTTGGGCATCTAGGTCAGCCTGAGCCATCCGAGCGGCCAGGACCCCAGCCGCTGAATGCTGCGGGGAAACGCTGACGCTGCCAGCGTGTTTCACGCTCCCACCGCTGGTAACAGCTGGATCCAACAGGTGGTGGGAGGGATCGCTATGATCACCAGCTGCGGATCGGCCACCACCTGGATAGAGAAGAGAGGAAGACAGGGTTGAGGTCAGCTGACTGAAACTGGGCACCACACCGGAGAAGGGAGACTGGAGGCTCTGAAATAGACAAAAAAGAAAGACAATAAAAAGGATACAACACGACACTAGCACATTGCAAACGTCTAAGTACACAGATAAGTTTTTTGGATATTATTATGCGCATGTATTTAATAGGCACATAAGAGAACACACTTTCAAAACGGCTTCAGGTTAGACCTCCAGGAATCTCAACAGCGTGTAACGTAAATCTCTGCTAGTTTGCCAAATCCTAAATCTAATCTAAATCTGAAATAAAGCTTAGGAAAAAACTTCTCGTGAAACCACTGTCCTAGAAAGCCATTTTGAATAACTAAACAGCCAAAAAGAGAGTAACCTTCTGCGCTGCCAGTTGGGCACGACTCTTTTCCAGCTCAATTCGACGCTGCGTTTCTTCGCGGTGCTGCTCCTGTAGGCGGGTGTAGTCCGGTTCGTTGGGCAGAACGGGCAGACCCACCACAATCTCCTGCAGAAAGGTGACTGCGGCCCCCCGAATGTGCCGCTGCAGAAGGGCCATACGTGGAGAGACTAGCAGTGCAGCGGCAGCGGGTGAAGCGGCGGATTTGGCAGCCGGATCGCTGGGCTTAGGCAGGCCATAGGTGGCAATCTGTTTGCTGTAAAGAAGAGGAAAACAAAACAAAACGTTGGAAAAAGCAGCACAACACAGCACAAATGCAGAATTGAAATGAGACAATTGTCAAATGACTAAAACCAATCAAACCATTAGCCTAAAGAATTGCACTACCTTTCTGAATCAAAATCTATCAGTTTTTTTACAAACTATTAGCTACATAACTACAAAAAACAGTTTTCGTTACACTCTTTTACTCTCAGTTTTTGTCTTTTTGGTCAGCATTGCTAGCTGTATTACTACTATTTGTACAACCAACTGTACTATACTGCGGCAGCAAGTGTTTACCTTAACTGGTCGACTTGCTGTTCCAGTTTCATCATTTTCAGATGCAATTCCTGAGCCGTTTGCAGATGATACAGAGACTCTCCAGCACTGAAACAACAGACTGGAAGGGCGGCATAAAAAAACAAAAACACATGTAGCCAAACTGCTGGATTTGGAGGTTCTGGCGGTGTCAAAAAGCTAAAGAAAACTGCTTAAACAGCTTAAATTTGCAAAACAAAAATCACCTGATCAGTACTCACTCACCTAAGCGAAGCAGCCATCTTCAAATAGGACGGATAAATTCGTTCAAGCTCCTTTACTAGACCCATCAGTCTCTAAAATTAGTATTCCGAAGCATATTACGGAGCAATAAATAATAATACATGGCAAAAAGTAGACATTGATTGTACGAATTTAGATTAAGCTGAATGTTAAACTATTTCTGTTAGTTTAGCTTTGATCGCAAAACTATGCAGACTAAACTGTCAATAACGACAAGAAAAAAATGATAAAAACATTCAATATGCGACCATCTAAGCAATTTCCTTAATACAAAATTTATCACCAAAAAGCTGCACCCACTTGAATAACCTCGGAAAAGTAATGACTAAAGTCTAAACTGTAAGCGACCTATGATAAATACATACATAAGTACGTACATGAGGTATATGATTTTCTTTCGCAGTATAAATGTTTCGAACTTGTAATCATCAAATTCAAAACAATTAAATGTTTCGAACTTGTAATCATCAAATTAACAAAAATCAATCAAAATGATTACGTATCTAGCTGTGGTACCTACATATATAAATATAAACCTATCTATCAATCTCCGACGTATCACTGAAGACTTGCTAACCTCATACATCTGTACAATGATCGGAGGTTGCGTTCGCTGCTCCACCTGTTGATCTCGTTTATCCAGAAGATCCTTACAGCGACCACAAATCCTCAGGTGTTGCTCACCCTCCTAAAACAAACAAACGATACAAAACAATAATCAATGAACAAATGAATGAATGAATCAATAAAGGCCAATATAGGAGAGAGATGGTAATGCTTGCAAAACAGCGCAGTAGCTAAACTGAATACATCTTTCCAAGGAAAAGATGTTTGTTTGGAAATTTGGAAGCGTCCGGTTGCTATTCCTTTGCAACCAAAACAATCTAACATTTTTTCAATTTTAAGCAAAGTAATGAACATTTCAGCTCAAATTTAGAAACACCAACGGTGGATTTGTTCTTGACAAAAATACCAATTCTCCATCCATTTCACTGCGTTTATATACTTTTAAATCCCCTGAAAAGTGCCCGAAACTGCCTAAAGTATCAACATATTATGAAACTGCAATCCATCCATATAAAACACAACAAACAAAATAGTAAATTTTATTCGACATTTTAATTTTCCTTTTTATTAGCCCACCAATAATGATAACCACTCCTCAGAGTGTGCGTACTGCAAACGGAGTAAGCCATGATTCCTTAGTATCGTCATACAAAGCAAACTCAATTTAATCAAGCAAATCACCGTTAAGTAAATCCTTAATTTGTACAAAAGATTTGCATATCATTTTCGTAAACAATCAACCCTGATACCAGCAAGCACTTAAAACGATTAGACACAGAAGCAACAGAGGGTACACACTGAAAATCAATTGCTTGATCTTCGTATATTATACCAAACGAATGTTACAATGGTTTCAGTCTTATTGTTTGAACGTTTAAATGATTTATCCCTAAAGCGAGGGAAGCATGCCCCAACAGAGAGTAGTAGCAGCAGCAGTAGTAGTAGTAGTAGTACTACTACATTCAAGTCATCCATGGACTCAACTGTAACTACAAAAGCGGTCAGTACAACTGATCTCCCACAAGTCGTGACCAATTCAGACATTTGGCAGTATGCCAAAACATTCATCATCATACAGAAGTTGTTTGCCTCTTCAACCCTCAACACACCTGGCCCACTGAGACTGGCCCTGTACGGTTACACCTGTTTTGTGGTATCCGCACTGACAGGTACGTAAATACAATCTATTTGTGTGTATACGGTTTCGAAGAAATTCGAAGAAAAATGAGTCACATAAAAATTAGGCTAAACGTCCTTTCAGAAAGGATGAATATCTTCAAATTAGCATAGCTTGAAGCGCAAACGAAAAGTGAATTTTGTTCAATTCTTCACATACACACACGTAAAAACCTTCTGACACATACATAGCATGCACATAAACAAGCCCTGATAAGAAAATAATCTATACCATGGATTGCTCAACTATCTAGCGCTTAGGCATAACTATTTTGATTTTGTGCGCCAATAACTCGACCAATAACTTACGAAACCGAAAGTAAGCTAAAATTTTAGGTTTCTAAGTGGGGGTGGCACCAAAGTTTTCTCCTAGTTTAGCTGAAGCCGCATTGAGGCTGGTATTCTGCGCAGCCGAGCACAAACGTGAAATTTATGTCCGATCAAGCCTTTCGTTAGCTCAGCAAAAGATGAAATTTCAAGCTTGCAACCATAGCATTCGAAATTTTTAGTTCATCATCCTTCAGACACCTTCAGTCTTCAAAGATCAGTCAAAAAATTAAGTTATGGCCGGGGGGGCAAGAAAACCCAAACAGATACGTCGTAATAAGTATGCTCAGTTTTCCAACGACCTCTATGGAGAAACGATAAAGGTAACCACTAATATCACTTGGACGAGTGTAGTATACAGTGTTTTTTGCTTACTACAATCAAACTTGACTCTATTTTAGCGACACTGATTGTCTGGATACTAAATGGAAATGGCGATGGCGGGGGCGGAGCAACTCTCAGAGAAAGTGAATTGTTTTCTGGAAAAAACATAATCTACATCACATGGATCATTTGGCTCATTGTCGGTCTGACTAGCATCTTTCAGTCGCACTATGCCGACTACACCATACACGAAACTGACTTCCAACTGAGACATGGGGCGCTAGCCGATCCTACAACCACGACTGCGGAAGAAAAACAGCTTGGAAGAAGTCTTCATAAGATAGCCAGAACCAACCTGGCGTTAGGTGAGTCACTCATTAAACACTAGGCAAAGTGACGTACGTACGTACGTAGTCTTCCAAAAGCTGGCAGATGCTGGGCTTATTTTATTGGGGGTGGGGGCAGACACCCCCTCTAATGATTTTCTTCCAGAGTTAGTCCGCCCCACCCCCAAAAGAGTGGGTTCCCCCTTTTGGTGCCTAATTTTGCAACTGGAAAAGGCGATCAAAACACCAAAATCTTAAAAATTTTCTGGCTTCATCGGGTTGCCCTTTTTAACACTAAACCTGCTACTTTATTGTGCTAAAAATCAATTTTTAGGCAAAGAGAAAAAATAAAAATTTTTGACTCCCTCCCCCTAATATCTCGCCCCCAAGGACTGCCCAAAGAGCTGCCCCCCAAGAATAATTTCCTAGAATAAGCCATCAGCAACGAAACACCGAGACAAAAAACAGACACATACGTAGTAGAGCACAAAAATAGGAAACCTGCTATGGTTTTCACTTCATCCCTTATCATTTCTGTCTAGCATACATATCCCATTTTTTAACTGGAGGTCTTACAAAATAGACTTCCTCTGTTTCAGGCCTACTGATAATAGCTATCGTCTTAAGTTATTTGATCTGCCGACAACTATTCAGCAGCAGTGACCGTCCTGATAGCAGTATGAACATTGCAATACATCCATGGGGACCGTCACGGCCCAGCCGCCTAGCCTCACCGATCATCTACGTATTTATGGCCGGTGCCATCGTTTTCACGGTTCGTCGCCACGCCATGCAACTGTTGTTCCTGAAAATTCGCATCACCCAATTCGCCGTAGAAATTCGCTCCCACCCCTCCAGGCTAGATGTCAGCCTGATCAAGACCTGGTGTAGGCGATACCTACAGATATCCAGGGTTCTCAGCAGTGTCAACCAGACCTGGACCTGGTACCAGATGCTCCTGGTCGTCGTCAGTATTCTCCTATCCCTATCGGCACTCTACATGGTAGCCACCAAAAATTCGACCACAGCCGACTGTGCCTTCTACATCATCATGGCCAGCTGCTATCTGTTCATGTTCCTACCACTGCTGTTGATGCCTTCAGCTCTGGTCAATGAAGCCATGGACAGGCTATGCCAGGAAGTGGGCCATCGCAGCATGCAGCATCTCAGTCAGCCAGACGGCGAGGAGCCGGAGGAGGAGAAGGAGGAGGAGGATAATGCGATCCTGTCCAGACTGGAAACGCTACAGGGCTATATGCGCCACAGTCAGGCCAAGGTGACCATTGGCAGTGTTCTGGAAGTCAACAAAGAGCTATGGCTGACGGTGGGTGAGCAATCAGTACAGAATAAACATTAAATACGTAAGAAACGTTCTGGCTTATTCTTTCTTGGGTTGGAAGAGTGGGAGTGGGGGCGGGGAGGACACCCTCCATTCTACATAGGAGCCAACTCCCCATAAACTCTGACCTCGTCCCCCGTAACCACAAAAATGCCAAAATGGTATCATTCTCACTCTAAATTTTCAAAACGTTTCCGGTTTCGCCGGATTTTTAACGAAATGTATGCAGTTTAGCTTTAAAACGCCCCGTTAAAACTCCGTTTACAGCAATTTCTAGCAGTTTTTGCACATAAGAGTGCAAAAATTTTCCAAAAATATGACGCATTTCCTTTTTGGGGTTCCACGAAGCCACCCCCCTCCCTAAATACATAACTCGCCGCGCCCATTGGCTCTCTCCTGTTCGGACTAAGGCTATGGCCTTAGTGACTGAAGGCAGGCGTTTTTCATTATTTCTTTATGATAAATACATAACTCGCTAAGAAATAAGCCAAAGTATATATATATATATATATATATAGATGTAAAGTTAATGGCTTAGCATTGACTCAGTAACGCTCTGGTTTTAGACATACACAAAATTTTTAACAGAAACGGAAAGCTGCTCGTCATGGGTCTTTCTAGGAAGTGCCCTCCTCCGGAATACGTACTTGAAGCAAACAAACTAAAAAAACTTCCAAAATCGCCATCACTGTAGGGTGTTGTTGCTCTATTCATCTGACACAACAAGTTAGTACGAGAGAAGCAAACCAATAGTGTTCATTTTGCTAAAGCCAGTTACATACAAGCTAAATTACACATTTTTAGTGATTTTTGCAAATGGTTTGTAGACATATTCCATTATCGCATCCTATTTCGTGATCATGCTACAGTTCAACACAGATCCTACTTCTTCATGCAACTGTCAAACAGCGGGCATCAACGCAACAATTTCACCATAAACAACAATTTGCCAACAGTCTTGGGTTATCACGGAAGATAGGATCATACACACAGTGAATAACGGAAACAGTATTATACAGCTTCTCACCAAATACTAAAAACAGGACATCCATTTCAAAGTAGATAAATTATGACTATTTTTAAGCATTTGGTTAAACACCACGTAAGTAAATGTATTATCTCTGTATGTATCTCATGACAATAATAAATATATAAGTACATAAATAAACTGCCGGGGCTGACCACCATAGACAAGCAGACACAGAAACTGACAAATTGTAGACAGAAAGAAATGAGAAACAAGTGAAAAACCCACAACCTCTTGTGGTATTTCCTGTCATATATATGAGTGTCCGACTGAGACAAAATTGCACCAGGCTTGCCACCAGGGATGGGCGCGGAAAAAAAGGACTGGAAAAAAGGTTTTTTTTCCGTTTTTTTCCATTTTTTCCGATGGGGTGGAAAAAATGGAAAAATATTCCTAACGTTATTTTGACGATTTTTACAATGAAGTATCATGTTTTATGAGCTTTTCCAGCAATTTCACACTATTTACAAAGTTTTCCATGGGTCATAGTAGGTGGGGCTATGTTAAATCTTACGAAATTGTATTTGGGTTTTTTCGACGCATCGGAAAAAATGGAAAAATATTCGGGACATGTTCTGAAAGTTAATTTGTGACCTTAGAACCTTAAGAAACTATCAAAAACAGTGTTTAATGAGGTAAGAATACGATATTCAGGAATTCGAGATAATTTTGTGATTTAACATTTTTCCCTTGGAACGTGAAAATGATTGCGTAACTCAGAGTAGAGTTAATAATTCCATACCTAACCATGGAGTGTTCAACCAAAACTGTTAAAATATCTGAAGTTGTTTACTTTACGAAGCGCGTTACCTACGAAAACCACAAACTAGAAAGAAAGAAAGAAGAAAGAAAATTTACTCCGTATAAGGACATGACGGATGATAAACAAACAACAATAATAACAGCATAAGCGATCAATAAAATCATGACAGTTATACTGAACATAGTATACAAAGCGCCAAAACTAGGTCTAGTAGAGCCGCCAAGGTATACAGAAGTCACCTGTCCTTTGCTTTACAGCGTCACCCGCTGAAAATATTTGATTCCTATAATCAATACTGGAACCTTTCTAAGCGCTTGTGTAATCGCATTACCCTGTGGGGCTACTAAATATCGTGAAAACTGCTTCCGTGTATGCAAAAATATGAAATAACGCAACTTTTAGCACATTGTGTAATTTTGGAGTGACCGGAAAAAAAGGAAAAAAATGGAAAAAAAAGGAAAAAACCGGAAAAAAATCTTTTTTTTCCGGAAAAAAACCAACCCTACTTGCCACCGTTCAAATCAAAGCCATGAGGTTGACAAATTGTACATTACACTGTAGTGTATATATGCCTGACGCAATACGTAACTGTCCAACTAACAGCATAAGCGAAGCGAAAGTGTGTCTAGAACTGCTAGAACTAAGCTCAAAGCGTGAAAAAGTTGTAGGTTTCCAACCCCAAGACAGCAAGACGTGCGCAAGCACGGAAAAAACTTATTCTCCGCCCTCACAAACCAACACCAACACCACACGACAGAGGGGGGGGAGGGGGTAGGGAAGCAAGAAAAACCAACCTGGTTCAACAAGGAACCAAGACTAACTTCACTCCCATCCAGTTTCAGTTTGGCCACCGTGCCCAGATTGCTGATCAGCCGCTCTGCTTTGGCCTGCAGTGCCCGGGAATTGGGCAGGGAAACGGCGCCGACCGCTTCCGCAACCATCCCAGACTGGAGGAAGGAGGGAAGGCGACGTCCCGGACGCTCCGAAGGATCGAAGGAGCAGGAGGAGGAGGAGAACGGGCCGCTGGCTTCTTCTTCCGCTGCAGCCGCTGTAAAGGCTGCTGCAAAGGCAGGATTGGTCAGTTTGCCTGAAAAGAAAGATCAGAACAACCATTCACACAGATTTTCAGTGGACAAACGGAACAATCACACAGCACATATCTACATACTGCAGCGTAAAGACTCTGTCTGTGGATCACTTGCACAACATTTTAATAATATGTATAGTATAAAGAGTAAAGAATACCCATACTTTTGTAATCGCCGGAATCCTCTCAACAAGAGGAAGATTTGAACTTTGATAAATTTAAAATATGGATTTATCTGGTCTGACAGAGGGGAAATGTTAACAAGCATATTCCGGGCGAAAACTTAAATACACTGATGATGAATCGGTTTCGAACGTTTTTTTATTTCATAAAAATCTTCCGCTTCTCCTTCTTCTTCTTGTTCCTGGGCCATCGTGAGTCTTCTCAATGTGGTTGAAAATGTCAAAGACGCCCAACGTCTCGCAAAATCATCCTCACACCATAAGGATCATCAGGGGTTGGATGCGATGCTATGGGTCTCACAGCTATCACAACATGTTAGCTGTCATAAGTATCTACACAATCCTATATTTGCGTCACAATTTGGTGGAAAAATGAACGGTTTCTTGCAGTGTTGAAATAAACAACAAAATACAAAATTTTCAACGAAACAGCATTATTCTATATCAGTCATCAAAAGATGGTGCTGATTATACTAACAGGGTAGCCAAAAACCTTCCTAACATTGGCTACTAGTGATGGGCACCGGATATTTTTTCATATCCGGACATCCGCCTGCTTTGCGTTATTCGCCTAATGAAAACGTAAGTTGAAGGAAATTTTTCGATTTAATATTTACGATATCACTTTTTTTGGTAATGTCGGTGCGCTGCGGCAAGCAATAACCATGGTTTCAAAAATATTGTTAAAGAAATTTTTGAAAAATACTGGAGGATTACTTGCACAATGGTTGGGTCACTTTTGCATACAGCCAGCACATTATTATTTCTGCTTTTCAATGATTACAGAAACAATGTTGTCACAAACAAAACAACTACGTCTGCATGATACAAAAATATGCACTACATACGTGCGTATAGGAAGGTGATGAATTCAGAGCAAACATGACAAATGACTTTCCCACACAGTCGACAATGATGACGCCGTTTGGTGATGGTGAATCGTTGCTCACAATTCTGACAGTTCGCCGACTCCGAATCTACTGTCCACGGAATGATTGTCTTTTCATAGGCTAAAATAGGTCAAAAAAGTAAAGGTTTGATATAATGCCGTCATCTCCGAAGTCCCAAAGGATCTGTGCTGCTGGTAAACATCCCCGGATTCTCAGCCGTAGAGCCAGGAATAATCCACCATGGTTTATTTCTTGGCGATTTTTATGGGGGGTTTACGGGGGGGCATGCTTTCGCATTGAATTTTGAATCTTGATTTTTCAAATTATTACGTATTCTGTAAAAACCGCTAGAAATCGCCAAGATGACTAAATTTACGTTTTTAAGGAAAAAATAGCGAAAATTTCGTTTAAAAATTCGGCCAGCCGTCGTGGTGGCACCCAACTAACCGACCAGTTAAGGATGGACAGATGGGCTGGCTAGAGCCGAAAAAGCTTTACTGTCATCTGGGTTTGAACCAGTGCCGTAGACCGCATGGCATCAAGACTTCACACCAAAAATTAAAACTAACATAGCATTATCGACAAAAAATGGAAAACAGAAAAACAAAAATAGATATTGCACTAGAATTTGCTGTTACTGGCTTGATTTGCCAACCTTATCATGTTTTCACACCTTTTCGTTTGGCCGGATCTTCGGGACATTCACTAATCAGTTTGTCCAATCGAATCAGCAATTTATTGGTTTCCACAACCAGACTATCAATCGTTGAATCCCGCATTCTACGGAAATACTCCGTATGGGAGGAAGTCGGGCCTAGAACATGACCACGCGCATAATAATAAGACAAACTAAAAGCATCGACTAAACACGAGTATACAAATGTGTAGAAAACCAAACTTGTTGAATAAGATGATTTGCTTGCACTCTGTGTTTTTTGTCCGAACTTTTTGCGGTCCGTGGCGCAGTGCCCCAAAATTTTTTGCGTAATTTGGAAAAAAATTGCGCCACGCCTGTTTTCGCTCAAAAAACCGATTTTTGTGTTATTTTATACTTTATTTAACGTTTTAAAGCATTTTAAATGCTTAAAATGCTTAAATGCTTTAAATTATGTAGATGCGCCGAAGGCGCAAAAATTTTTCAAGAATGTGTTTTGTAGTTCAAAATTTTTCAAGAAATTAATAAATAGTTGATTCAAAAACCGTCCATTTTCGTGTTCCAAGAAAATTGTGCGGCCACGTGCGAGGGGTAAGTTTCGTAGAGCTGTACAGATTATATATATACCAGGGGCG
>JASAND010027288.1:0-14146 GCA_030248195.1 Trissonchulus latispiculum | reverse complement strand
CACTTTTCAGGACCACTTTACACGAACCGTGTATTTTTAGGACCATATAGCAATTTATGCTTATATTAACCGTGAGGTATATATGTTTACATAATAGTACTTGAATGCCTATGTTACGTACAGTTTAATATTTATGTACAATTTACTTGAACTTGAAATTGAAAATTTACTAATTTATCGAATAGGCTGAATATGACCGTTTCAGTATCAGTCCGAGTTTCTATTATTCCAATGTCAGTGCTACACAGAAAACAGATGACTCAGTAACCGCATGTTTAATGACGATACTTATATTCAAGCCAAGCCATTTTAGAGGTGGACCATGGAGGTCAGAACTCAGAAACAATGCTAATTAAAACCGACAAGTTTGAAATCTGATTTTTTAAATCTTGTAAGCTTTTGAATACAGGTTAATAACAATTTGGCATTACGTCTGCAATTCAACCGGGCGATTCAAAACATCCAGGTCCAGCTCTAAGCCTTTAGTACATTGCGTCTGTTGCGTAAAATTAGTCACGATGATGGTCATTAAGTCACTAACATACGAATAAACAAGACTTGTAAAATGTGGCTGTTTCACATTGTGTTAACATAGTTTTTAGGCATAGATCCATTTCATTTCCGCCAACTCTTTGTTGACCATATAAGTACATACATATAATATTATACACTGATGCACATATATGTGCAGTCCCGAGCACTTATGTTAAGCGTTTTGCCTTGGCAAAGCTACACACGGAGAATGTTGACGGAAACGTTCTCACGCTTCATGAAGAATAGCTAGAGGTCACGCCATCCATGAAATAACATAAGAAATATGCTATTATACTTTTACATGTAATCTGTACATAAATATTAAACTGTGCGTAACATGCATTCAAGTATTATTTCGGGATCTCTTTAACTTTATCCCCCCCAACTAGTTTGGGGGGGATAAAGTTAAATTGATCCTTATTTCGTAATAGTATTATTATTTCGTAAGGAAAGGATCACATTTCGCAAGTATTATTTCGTAAACATACATAGCTCACGGTTAATATAAGCAGAAATTGCTATATGGTCCTAAAAATACACGGTTCGTGTAAAGTGGTCCTGGTTTTGGACCCCCTGATCCTGGTCCTGAGAGTGGTACTGAGGGTGGTCCTGAAAAGTGGTCCTGGTTTTAGACCCCTGGTCCTGGTCCTGAAAGTGGTCCTGAGGGTGGTCCTGAAAAGTGGTCCTGGTTTTAGACCCCTGGTCCTGGTCCTGAAAGTGGTCCTGAGGGTGGTCCTGAAAAGTGGTCCTGGTTTTAGACCCTTGGTCCTGGTCCTGGTCCTGGTTTTAGACCCCTGGTCCTGGTCCTGAAAGTGGTCCTGAGGGTGGTCCTGGTTTTAGACCCTTGGTCCTGGTCCTGGTCCTGAAAAGTGGTCCTGGTCCTGGTCCTGGTCCTGGTCCTGCTTTTAGACCCCACCGAAGGTGGAGCATAGCAGAATTAGGGACAGTCAGTCCAATTCAGACTGCAAACAAAACAATTATTGTGGTTATTAGAAATGCGCGCTTGAACATAACCCATGGGAACTTGCCCTCAAAATGAAACTTAGTTATGCTTATTAATAACAGGTACCCATAAATTCAGTGACACTCAAACTGTCAAAATAACTACAACTGTTCTGTGAAGAGCAGACTGCCTCTGAATATATGTTACGTGCAATATTGAAAAGCGTGCAATTTTGAAATTGCACGATGTTTCCGTGCAATTTTGAAATTGCATGGTCTTATCGTGCAATTTTGAAATTGCACGGAAACTATCGTGCAATTTTGAAATTGCATGGAGTTTCCGTGTAATTTTAAAATTGCACGGGCGAAATCGTGCAATATTGAAATACAAAGTTTCAAGCCTCTGGTTTTAATTCAAATTTTAATTAAAATTCCTTGTTTTTACAAAAGCATCTAGGTTGTACAACGCACCGCCGTATGTTGATTTTATATAACAATGGCATTATTTTACTAAGTGCACAGTGTGCTGGTTTTTTATGCTGGTGTGAGGCTGTGGCTACAACTGTTTTCAGATTTCAAGCTGACTTATCCCAACCATCTCCACTAGCAGGGACCACGATCAGCGTTGTAGTCAACAGCCTCAGAATATTATCATTTGCTGCGTAGCCGGAACAAAACTTTTAAAAAGTTAAACTCCATAGCTTGCATCAACCCTTTTGCACACAACTTCTGCTTGTTAGTTTCTTTTCTGATCAAATTTTTAATAAAATTAACCAACATATTAAAACCACTGAAGATTTTGTCCCGCTTTTAAAAATTAACAAGTCCCCCAAAAATTTTGGAACCATTTTGGTCAAATTTTAAATGTTCACTTCCAACTCTCGACTTACATGTGTCAAATCTGTTACAGGTTTTTCAAAATAATTTATTGAAGATTCGCATTTCATTTATCAGTCATTTTAGTTTAAATCAGAAAGCATACAAAATCAAACTATCATACTTGACACTAATGTTTTACATACTATGATTCGTATTTTTATATTGATGTTGATTTTTGTGTGGCAAGGCAGAACTGAGAGTGTGCCAGGTAACTGGTAGCAGAGCGAGAGCCGGCGCAGTGGAAATTTAACTGCTTAAACTCTCTAAAACTTTCGGTCAAGTGCTGGGATCTCACCCTCACACTGACTCCTAAATTTCTGAAACTCTGTCAAGTGCTGGGATTTCACCCTCACACTGACTTGCACACAAGATTCTAAATTCGGTTTAATTTAATAGGCTTAGGTGTGAACCCCCGGCCTCTAACTAGAATTAAACCTAACTATGTGGATCGCTGACAAGTCTAATTCAAGCGAAGTCCTCTACTCTTCTAAGTCAAGTCGTTTCGTTTACTAATTTTCGCTTTACTTCGCAACAAAGCACACACCACCAAACCACTGCAACAAACTGAGCCACAAAACAACGATTGCAGGCACTTTTATAAGTAGCTAAACCCCGCCCTCTGCTTACGTATTGTTTTCGAGGGAACTGCTTTTCGGCTCCTCTTTTTAGGCTCTTTCGCCTCTGTTCCTTTGCAAGTTGGGCCAGCTATTCTTCAAACTGGGTCGGCCCCTTTTAGGTTTCACTTTTGTTAATGTTGTTTTCGATAATTTTGGACTTTCAGCGGAAATATAAAAACTATGAAAATAGGCCCCAAAATTCATCAAAGTGCCATCCCCGCGATAATTCAAAGAATTGCATAAAAACCATCCCCAAACTCAAAAGTTTCCATCCAATAATTTCAATACTATCATTTTTGCAATGCGCCAATGAGGACACACAGAGTATTCTTACGGTAGCTCCCAGGCTTCCAGTATTGACAAGTCTACGATAGCAAGCAGCAGCACAAATCCAAAGCTGCGTAACAACATGTATAGCTTACGTAGAAATGCATACTACATGGGCTGCAATAGGCGGCAATAAGCTTTCAGTAAATGTTTTGCAATTGTATTTTTAATTTAGTCATGTAATAGCTAGAATTTGCTTAATATTTTTAGCCTTTTACATAATTTTTAAGTACCGATTTATTAGCTTGTTTCCACCTCGTGACATCACTTACCACCCAATGAAGCCGAAAGCCCTCTTTCGGACTGTACATCATTAATAAAGGCTACAGTTACAATTACAACTTTAGCAATGCTGATCCTTAGCCAGATCTATCGGAAATTTTCGATAGCAAGTAGGATGAAAAGTCGAACTTATTTTAAATCTAAATGAACAAAATTTTATTGCGAAATCCAGATTTGATTGCTTGGCTTTTTGATAGGGCAAATATGGGAGGCTTTGAGAGCACAGACCAGCTTGGATTGAGCTCTGGCTTTATGTGCTAAACAGCTTTGCAGTCCACAAATTACGCTGGAGTGTGAAGGAAGACTGAGGGGCTCCACATAGTTACAACGCATAGCATATATTATAATGATTATATAAACCGCACAACGGTATACAGTTACTACACATAAAGAAACATGTACCCAATATAGACTCCACTGTTTTCCTCTTTGGATTTTCGTTATTGAATGCAACGTTTCCTGTCCTCGTTGCACTACGTTTTACGTTTTTGGTAATTGAACATTTAAAAACCGAGCTGTTAATTAAAATACATCCAGCCTTATCAGTTAAATCGAAATTAGTTACAAAATCGTCCATGAGAGTATTTAATTTTAAATTTCTTTACTGCTTAACTTTTACGGCAGAAAGCTAAAATTAGGCATCCCACGGCATCTATTGGAATTTCGTAGCAGTCAATTGTCCCGTACATATTATGCAAACATATACTCTTGCAATGAAAAGATGTTGTCTAGTAATATGCAGGCCCAAAGTGTGCTGAATTTTTTTGGTTGGTCTTCAACACTAACAGCTGACCACTTCCAGAGGGAAACCCTTTCTTTGCTTCATGCTTGCATGTTAATGTGCATTTTTATGGGCTATAATATATTGTCGTGTGTGTGTAGTTGTGTATGTGTAGAGTTAGTGCAAACTTTTAAACTTGATGTGTTTCGCGACCACCGCCTTCTGTTAGGTTCCCAGTTTTGTTTATTGGAGTTTTGTTTAAACCACCCCGCATATATTACTAGTTTTAATTTATTTTTTAAATTAGAAAATAGCGTATATAACTTTCTGTAAAAGCAGTGTATCTTTGTCTTTGCTTATATCTCTACGATTTAAAATTCCGACAAAAATTGAATTTTTACACTTATTTTTAAAGGAAGGGGATTGCTCATATTTTCGGTCCTTATACTAGTTAGAAGAATATTGGGCTCTCAACGTAGATATATCTTACTTAATCAGGCCTTTTCTTTGTAATTGAGCTTGCACTCACAAGAATTCTTTTGCTCTATTGCTACCAGCATCTACGAAATCAATTTTGAAGCCAGTATTAGCTGCCTTGTGTTAGTTGCGCTTCTTCGCCAATTTCTTTTCGGCCATTGGCTTGCTAAGATGCTTGCATTTCAAAATTATGTTTAACTCTCATTTTTAACGTTAATGTGTATCTAAGTTCTAAGAAAATTATCAAAGTTATGACCAGTCTACTCAAAGCTATTTCTGCTCTTCTGAAGTTTTAGAATCTGCCAAGTTTTTACTGTTTATTTTTCCATTTAAGTTCAGGTTTGAAATTTTTTTCTGTTTTATATGAGGCAATGTTTTTTCACGTTTTGAACGCTGTATTTTTGTCAAATGCCCATATGAGTTTTTACCCCAAACATTACGTACACAGCCAATACAATAAATACATAGCCTTCTATTCTATCACTTTCAATGATTTTGTCATCTAATACACATTACAAAGCACGGCACACAATTGAATTGATACAGCTACTATGCTGTTATTGAAAGAATAGAAAGCTGATATTTCGCAAGCCACAAAATCAGTACGATTGATAAAATCCATTCTTTAAAATTTTATTCCGGACAAAAGGACTTTTTTTGCACGTTCAGCACGCTTTACAGTTTTTTTTGCATTAAGGTTGCCGTAACCCGTCTACATTATTCATAGCTTAAATAATTTACATTTCTTTAAAATGTTAAGCACAACAATTCAAGGTGCATCACGTTTCCAAGTACAACTACAAAAATCGATTCGGTCATTTCTAAAATTCAGTATACTTCAGTAACTTCCAGTACAGCCTTGGTCGGGGAACCAGGTGTACAAACGAAAATGCAAATTATCACCATTTTCCAATTTAACGCGATTATTTTTCACATACACAACTTTAAGTCGAAAGTCAAGTTAGCCATGTCACTTTTACGCAAGAATCCAGATAACTGAACGTCTTTTACTAGGACGGAGTTTTTTGAACTTTTCGCGAGACTTACTACAAACTTATTACAAAACACTACATTTTAGACCAGGTTTTTAGGTTCCGCGGAACCTACAGTTTCCCACCAACAGCAAAGCTTTAGAAGAAAAACTGATATATAACTTGGCTTCCGAACTTGGCTCATGCACATAAAATGCTTCGTTTTCTACACACCTTATTTTAATTATGAAGTCGTATTTCTCTCAGAACAACAAATTAGAGCTTCAGCTTTTGTAACAATACAGCAGCTCTGTATAAAATTTCAGATTCTGCTTAAAAATCATACTAAAACGTAACGTCACTTTCACCGCAGTTTTTCATTCGAAGTTAGCCATAAATTGGGAAGCAGTCTGTTATTGTAAGTTCTTACTGTTTGCAACGCCAAGGCCGCGAACGATAGTGAATTAAGGTATGCATAAATCGAATATCGCCACTACCGCAATTATTTCCATGATTCGGTGCAATTTTATTTGAACGCTGTAGTTTTGCAAGTGACTTCGCACCAGTCTGATGGAATGCCAACCTACTGGTAACGCATGTAGCTATACTGAACTTGGGTCCTGCCAGCAATATAAAAAGTATGCTAAAGCATAGTAAAAATCGAAGAAATTGGTTGCAAGCTTTGGCTATGAATTAACTGAGTTTTATACATAGGATTTAACCCATTTATAAAACTGTTAAAAGATAAATTCATTGCTGCATCAGAATCCATTTCTGGATAAGCTAAGCTTAGAAAACTAGAAAACGAAGAAAATAGGCTGCGAACTTTATTTATTAAACTTTTGCATGGTTTAGTATTATGACGAATACGCGAAATATTTTCCCATATTTGTGTCCTCTTAGCGCTAACAGTAGAAGCAGAGTCTTCCTCAAATTTTGGTTGAAGTGTTGTCATACTCTGAAATTTTGGCAGACCGGTTTCACTAGCGGGAAACGATACTATGACTGAATCAATTACTTTATTTCCATTGCTATTTTTGGCATAACTTTTCTGAAGTACCGACTGATTTCGTTCAAATATCGCTTTATTTTTGCTGTGCGTTTCTCCCAAAGCCGACTGCAAAGTTTTCTGATTTTTCATTATAATTTTCTGACCTTCTTTGAAAGATTTCAGGGAAGTACTTATAGCGTTAATTTCAGCTAGCAAGTTAGTGGTATTACTTTCAGCTTTCTTGTAATGCAAGCGAACATTCGAAATCCTGGCGCAAGCTCCATCTAACTCCGTTTGTGAGTTTCTTCTAGAAAAGTTATCTTCATTTTTAGCCGATGGCGAAACTTCGTGCTTGTGAAAGCACACCCTAGCATAGTGGCCTGGTTGTAAACAGTAATTACAGATATGACGACCATCTGCCGTCCAGCCTCCTCGATTTGCTTGTGGCTGATTATTTAGATACTGCAGCTGTGACCCTCGGTCCACATTTCGAGAATTTAAATGCATATTTTGAGCCGGTATTGGGCTGGAATTTCTCGCACTAGACAAGCTTTGCTCTAGTTTATTACGTAATTCTGACAAATTTTCATTAACGTATTGTTGAAACTGCTCGAACTTTTTAGCCTGTGAAATTGCTTGCGAGTGCTGCAACTTCATTGCTCCACCACTTTACCCATTTCTGTGAGTAAAGGTTCAACTTCGGAATTAGTTTGCTGCTTTTCTGTTTGCGGAAATGAGTACGCAGCAACTGGTTTGGATGCCGGCCTCGTCAAACCTTCTAGAGCTTCGATTTGACGAGCCTTTTTGATGGCATCCCGAAAATCGATAGGATTTTGCAAAATTAACTGAGTTTTATACATAGGATTTAACCCATTTATAAAACTGTTAAAAGATAAATTCATTGCTGCATCAGAATCCATTTCTGGATAAGCCTTTTGAACTAGTCTTTGAATAGCATAGGCAAAATCTTGAACGCTTTCTCGAGGTTTTTGAGTTCTGCTATGAAGTTGCATGCTCGCAAGTCTTTCGTACTCGGCAGGTTTAAGTTGTTCTGTGAGAGCAGCTTCTAAATGCTCTACAGTATCTTTTTGAGACGGTTCCAAATTTCTGTAAACATCGAGCGCAAAATCTCTTAAATATGCAGGAAGTACTTGTAATTGCTTGGCATCGTCCCAATTCTGGGCGATAGCCACTAATTTAAAGACTACGAACCAGTCATCTATGGACTGTTCGTCAGATTTTCCAGAAAAAGGTCTCAAAGTATCTTTCGGTAGTGAAACAGTCTCTGTCGGGCCCACCAAGACCGGTTTTTGACTTGGTACTGCCGCATTAAAGGTATTGAAAAAGCTTTGCTTAAAAGCCATAAAGTCATCTTTCAAATTTGAAAAATCTTGAAATTCAGTGACATCCGGCAATTCCGAAATTTTCTGAGTGCACGTGGCTAACTCATCTTTCATGTCTTCAAGCATTTTTGCTTGTGTTTTTATCGCTTTCGAATGCCGCTCCAGGCGGTCGTAGTCCGGATTTTGCGGAAAAGGTTGAGAGTTATTTGTATCGTCAAACCCACCCTTTCCGTCAGCCATACAGCATAAGGCGCAACAAAATTTTACGGTTTACAGACAGATATAAACTCTCAAAATTTTACGAGATTTCAAAAGTTTCACTCTTCTGGGACCAATAAAATTTTCCTTAATATTTCTGTCACTTCTTCGATCGGGAGCGTTGGTCGGTGAACCACGTGTCCGTCTCGAAATTATATACTCTCGTACGGTCTTGGAGATACCAGATTCGTACGTTAACCACGTTTGATTCAGTTTATATTCTAATCACAACTATTCAAAACACTCTATGTACTCGTCAACTCTAGCCACAAGTAAACTACAAATCACAATAAAATTAACCAAATTTCTCAGATACCCACCAAAAAGTTGACATCCAAGCAGGATCTGGATGGACAGATCAGGATTTCTCCACGGATCACTGGCTAGGACGTCCCAACACCGGTCTTCCGAGGGTTAGATCCACTGGCTGAGGTCCTGGCGGAAACAGGCTTCCGGACGGCTGCGGACTTCCTGATGGCTCCCCAAGGATCTCCAGGAAATGTTGACAGACGGGGCAAATTGCTGCAATTTGCCTGGGTATCTGGACAATGACTGGGACCGTCAGAGTCACCGGTAGCTGAGCGGTCTGCAGTGGCAGAGTTGTTGAGGCTGTTAGTTCAACAGGCTGATACGTCTGCTGAAAGTTCGTGGCAGACTGCTGTGGCCACTGATTCATGCGCTGTCACCCAACAAAAAGGGTGGCAGTGGCTTGGTGTGTTCGTTAAATTCGGCGGACTTCGCTAGACTTGTCTCGGCAACCACGCTCTGCTACCAATTGTGGCAAGGCAGAGCTGAGAGTGTGCCAGGTAACTGGTAGCAGAGCGAGAGCCGGCGCAGTGGAAATTTAACTGCTTAAACTCTCTAAAACTTTCGGTCAAGTGCTGGGATCTCACCCTCACACTGACTCCTAAATTTCTGAAACTCTGTCAAGTGCTGGGATTTCACCCTCACACTGACTTGCACACAAGATTCTAAATTCGGTTTAATTTAATAGGCTTAGGTGTGAACCCCCGGCCTCTAACTAGAATTAAACCTAACTATGTGGATCGCTGACAAGTCTAATTCAAGCGAAGTCCTCTACTCTTCTAAGTCAAGTCGTTTCGTTTACTAATTTTCGCTTTACTTCGCAACAAAGCACACACCACCAAACCACTGCAACAAACTGAGCCACAAAACAACGATTGCAGGCACTTTTATAAGTAGCTAAACCCCGCCCTCTGCTTACGTATTGTTTTCGAGGGAACTGCTTTTTTTCGGCTCCTCTTTTTAGGCTCTTTCGCCTCTGTTCCTTTTGCAAGTTGGGCCAGCTATTCTTCAAACTGGGTCGGCCCCTTTTAGGTTTCACTTTTGTTAATGTTGTTTTCGATAATTTTGGACTTTCAGCGGAAATATAAAAACTATGAAAATAGGCCCCAAAATTCATCAAAGTGCCATCCCCGCGATAATTCAAAGAATTGCATAAAAACCATCCCCAAACTCAAAAGTTTCCATCCAATAATTTCAATACTATCATTTTTGCAATGCGCCAATGAGGACACACAGAGTATTCTTACGGTAGCTCCCAGGCTTCCAGTATTGACAAGTCTACGATAGCAAGCAGCAGCACAAATCCAAAGCTGCGTAACAACATGTATAGCTTACGTAGAAATGCATACTACATGGGCTGCAATAGGCGGCAATAAGCTTTCAGTAAATGTTTTGCAATTGTATTTTTAATTTAGTCATGTAATAGCTAGAATTTGCTTAATATTTTTAGCCTTTTACATAATTTTTAAGTACCGATTTATTAGCTTGTTTCCACCTCGTGACATTTGTTGTAAACACTAAATAGCAGGAACACTTACTCAACTTTTAACCAAAAGTTAAAACTTGTTAAAGTAAGTTCATTTGCTAGATGCACAAATGGTGCAAATTTTCGTGTTGATAGTTAACTTTTATACAAACAAATTAAAACCAGAGGCTTGAAACGTTGTATTTCAATATTGCACGGTTTCGCCCGTGCAATTTTAAAATTGCACGGAAACTCCATGCAATTTCAAAATTGCACGGTAGTTTCCGTGCAATTTTAAAATTGCACGATAAGACCATGCAATTTCAAAATGTGGAAACTTTGCGAAATTTCAAAATTGCACGCTTTTCAATATTGCACGTAACATATATAAATAAATTTAGAAAATAAACACCTAGTTAATTTCAGCTGCATAATAGTTTGATTATTATAACTGTTCCATTTATCTTGCTTGGACTTTATAAACGTCATCCCAATATACCCAATTAACCATTTCCACGCATTACTGCAAGTGTTTGAATGAAACAGATTAGAAATAAGTATGTGAGTAATTTGTGAACGTGTTACAGGGTCAGTGGAAATACTAGTGTTTAGCGAAAAGTTAATTAGCGACTGAATTAGCGTCTTGTTTGAAAAGTGTTCAGTCAAAATTCTGTCATTTTCATCGATTACGATGAATTTTTGCAATGTTCGAAACCGCCCGAAAAAATACGGGCCCGGCGGCAAGGTCCATCAAATTGTTATGCGAGCCTTGCTAGATATGCTTGTAAAGCCCGGTTCGCTTCATGTGCTTTGTGCTTTGTCCTTTTGTGCTTTGTTTGTTTTCCGGTTGATACTTTTTGGAAAAAGCACAGTGCTTTCATGCTTTTGATGCTTTTCTAATTCACGCCGTCACAAAATGTGCTTTGTGCTTTGTGCTTTTGTGCTTGTGGTGCTTTCAGGTGTGCTTTCGAATGTTTAGACTAGTTCAACATTTTGAGTTGTCTTTAGTGCTTAGCCAATCAAATTCCAGTGTTTTCAAGCATTGTCCAATAGAAAAGAGAAGGCGGCGAATCAGAAGAGATTGAATACGGTATTGGAGCAAGACGTAGAAATAAATGATGGAAAAATAAGAAAAAATTATAAAAAAATTAAAAAAGTATATATCAAGATTGCATGTATTTAATTTTAATCCACTTCTTGATTTCAATATGTGTTGATTTTTATAATTAGCTTTTGGCTTTATTTGTTAACAAATATATATTTTTAAATTATTTTCTGCTGTTGCTTTGGCAAATATGCGGTTTAGAAGTTATTCACTGAGGACAGACAGCCTTATATTTTGGTTTTTAAAAATTTTGAAACCTTCTTTTCTATTTAATTTGTGGCAGAAAAATCTATATATACTTTCTATGTTTCCTTATGTCAGGAGACAAATCGTGAACTTCTGCTTTACTGTCTCCACGAGAACTATGAACGCATCCTCGTGAGCATGACAAATCACAAAGGACAAAGGACAAAAGCACAAAGGACAAAGCACTCATATAAAAGGACAAAAGCACATAGCACAAAAAGTATGAACCGGAGCCTAAGCACTATACTTGCTAATGCAAATCACAAGACCGTCCAGGTAAAGTTCTCACAACATACAGGGTCCCTGACAGATTTGCTATTTTATGGGATACCACCTTATCCCAACGCCCAGCCGAGTACCCTCTCATAAAAGCGAGAGCACCCCGACCTGGCCACGGGGAGTGGGGCACATCATCAAGTAACCCGGGCGTGATCAGGACCCTAATGAGTGTGATACATCAGAACGCACTGAAACCAGGCAAGTGCTTCCCTCAGTGGCCAGCTCGGTTAAAATCCATTTTCTACGCGGCCCAAAGTACATCATGTGCAGAAAGAAATTTAGTTCAGAAGTCACTCCCTATAAGTTCTCAGAAAGGTCAATTATTGTCAAAATGTTTGGTCAGAGCTGGGAATGTGCACAGTAAAAACAGCTCATGATATGACTATCAAATCCAACGTACTCGTAATATCTGTAATAAAAAGCAAACGGGGACGCGCAGACATCTCAGCCTACAACTTAACACAACAGTGCCGCTGAACCAGTCGCGCTGCAGTAGGTAGCTCTGTGCAAGAATGTTTGCTCATTCCCTATATGAATTTTCAAACGAATTTTCAAACAGTTTTATACTGAAACTTGAATGGGAATTCAGCTAAATTAAAAATAGCTGTATTAGAGATTCGAATTTATGAACTCCGTAAAAATAATAGAAAGCACGTTTAAAATGCACAGAAAACTGGCCAAAATTTCACAACTCACAGTGCCGCTGCACCAGTCGCTCCTGCAGAACAAGTTACCCCTTAAAAGGGGAATAATACCGCCGTAGAGTTTGGGATTTATGTGTTCAACGTTTTGTTTGTTTTCATCATGCTGTTCTAGTGTACGGTGACGTTAGCTTCTGACTAAAGTCTGACCAAAAATTCTTGGAACCGAAATGTTAGCGGCTGTCCTGAGTTATCATTTGAAGGTAGCCTATACAATGTATATATTTTTCGAATCCTCAGGAACCCGAGATTTCGAAAATCCGAAAAATTCCGAAATTCCGGATTTCATTCACGGAAAATTTAAAATTTTTAGTTTTTCGCCAAATTTTTATCGCAATCAAAATTTGGTTCTCACAGTCGAATAGAGGTGGTCCCGCTACACATTTTTGCTCTTAGAAGCTTTTCACGAAAATGCACCCAATTTCCGGAATTCCGGGTTTTCTAAATTACCGGATTTTAAAAATTTCCTCCAATACCCTCAAGATGGGTATCATTCGAAAGCTCTTATCGAGCTAAACAACTCTTGTAATAGAACAAACTCGTGAAAATGCACTCAATTCCCGGAATTCGCGAAAACCGGATTTTCCGGATTTTAAAAATTTTCTCCAATACCCACAATATGGGTATCATTCGAGAGCTCTTGATGAGCTGAACAAATCTTGTAATAGAACCAATGTCTGAAAATGCACCTAAATCCCGGAATTCACAAATTCGGATTTCACTCTAGCTTGGAAATTTTTCGTGAATTCCGAGAACTAGGTTCATTTCTGCAAGTTGGTTCCATTACAAGATTTGTTCAGCTCATCAAGAGCTCTCGAATGATACCCATATTGTGGGTATTGGAGGAAATTTTTAAATTCCGGAAAATCCGGTTTTCTCGAATTCCGGGAATTGTGTGCATTTTCACGAGTTCTTTCTATTACAAAAGTTGTTCAGCCCGACAAGAGCTTTCGAATGATACCCATCTTGTGGGTATTGGAGGAAATTTTTCAAATCCGGTAATTTAGAAAACCCGGAATTTCGGAAATTGGCTGTATTTTCGTGAAAAGCTTCTAAGAGCAAAATTGTGGAGCAGGACCATCTCTAATCGACTGTGAGAACCAAATTTTGATTGCGATAAAAATTGGGCGGAAAACCAAAAATTTTAAATTTTCCGTGAATGAATTCCGGAATTTCGGAATTTTTCGGATTTTCGAAATCTCGGGTTCCTGAGGATTCGAAAAATATATACATTGTATAGGCTACCTTCAAATGATAACTCAGGACAGCCGCTCACATTTCGGTTCCAAGAATTTTTGGTCAGACTTTAGTTTCAACTCCCCGACATTTACCGTTTCTGAGACAAAAGAATGGGAGTATTTTATTGCCATTTGCCACTGCCTTGCGAAACTAAAATTATACCGGAAGAAGGATTCGCTCTGTGTCCGGAACAGTGTCAAGCGGACACCCTAGCCACTACACTACTCTAACTATAGCGATTTTATCGAGTAAACCGCGAGAGAGAAAGTTATCATTTATCTGTATATGTTTATTTTAAACAATTTATTTTATCTAAATTCTGAAGCAAAGCAAACACTAATGAAATAAATAGAGTGCAAGCGCAAAATCAGTCTTTGCACACGAAAATTGTAACATCAGTTTTAGCTATTTATTGATCTGTTAGTTAAACCTCTGCCAATCAAGTGACAGGCAAATAACACCC
>JASAND010027287.1:0-26071 GCA_030248195.1 Trissonchulus latispiculum | reverse complement strand
GCTATGTAATTGAATTGAGCTATGGAGTTGAACCACACCACCACCACTACTACAAAGGGCTGGCACAATGTAACGCAGATCTGACTACCAGGGAGATCTAGTGCAGGCGGCTGTCTTTTAGATCCCGGACGAGCCTCCCCGAGTTTGGGTGATATGAATTTTGGGGGGGACGCCGGACTGTCTGGCGCCTGAGTTGAAAGAGAGAGATTGGACCGATAACTCCTTCTAGCGTAAATACTCCATTCTGGCCCGAGAACGATTACCTAAAAATTAGAGCTAACTCAGGTCTGGTTAAAGTTAAATAAGATGAAATTAGTCAACTCCATATTAAATGGAAGTACGGTTATGGAAAAAAATACGGCCTTACAAAAATAAGGCAATAATGAAGGAAATGCAAACTTACTGGCAACCAATAAGAAAGTGGAGGAGGGGAGGCAAAAGCCATAGACATGTGGAGAGATGGAAACCGAACGGGGGAGATAGAGAATGAACACAGAAGAGATCGGACTGTGAGTTGAGTAAAAATGAAGTGTTGGGAAAATAAATGAAAGGCGCCAGAGTTCCACGGAAACCAGAAAGTAGGTCGGGCAATCCCCAAGAGAAATAAACAACTTTGATCCCCAAAGGTGAAAGAGCAACCGCACGCGTCAATGGAAATTTTTCAACTGAAATCGGTGTAACTAATCGTTTGGAGTGGGAAATTGCATTGCTAAATATGGACTGATATGTTGTTTTTCGTGTTCAATCTCCGGCAAGCCAATTATAAAAACATTTCTATGTAGTGTTTAATCTTTACGGTTATTTAAAGTAAATGAATAATTTTGATATTTTCACGAAATGTAACCATGAATATAGCAATTCGCGTCCGAAAACACATCACAAACATCAGACACTCCAGTACATAAATAAGTAACTATGTTAACCCATTCTTGAGAAACATTACGTGTTTTACAGGGAATAATTTTGATATTTTCACGAAAGGTAACCATGAATATAGCACTACGTTATGAAACATACGTTTTCGCGTCCGAAAACACATCACAAACATCAGACACTCCAGTACATAAATAAGTAACTATGTTAACCCATTCTTGAGAAACATTACGTGTTTTACAGGGAATAATTTTGTTATTTTCACGAAAGGTAACCATGAATATAGCACTACGTTATGAAATATACGTTTTCGCGTCCGAAAACACATCACAAACATCAGACACTCCAGTACATAAATAAGTAACTATGTTAACCCATTCTTGAGAAACATTACGTGTTTTACAGGGAATAATTTTGATATTTTCACGAAAGGTAACCATGAATATAGCACTACGTTATGAAATATACGTTTTCGCGTCCGAAAACACATCACAAACATCAGACACTCCAGTACATAAATAAGTAACTATGTTAACCCATTCTTGAGAAACATTACGTGTTTTACAGGGAATAATTTTGATATTTTCACGAAAGGTAACCATGAATATAGCACTACGTTATGAAATATACGTTTTCGCGTCCGAAAACACATCACAAACATCAGACACTCCAGTACATAAATAAGTAACTATGTTAACCCATTCTTGAGAAACATTACGTGTTTTACAGGGAATAATTTTGATATTTTCACGAAAGGTAACCATGAATATAGCACTACGTTATGAAATATACGTTTTCGCGTCCGAAAACACATCACAAACATCAGACACTCCAGTACATAAATAAGTAACTATGTTAACCCATTCTTGAGAAACATTACGTGTTTTACAGGGAATAATTTTGATATTTTCACGAAAGGTAACCATGAATATAGCACTACGTTATGAAATATACGTTTTCGTGTCCGAAAACACATCACAAACATCAGACACTCCAGTACATAAATAAGTAACTATGTTAACCCATTCTTGAGAAACATTACGTGTTTTACAGGGAACAATTTTGATATTTTCACGAAAGGTAACCATGAATATAGCACTACGTTATGAAATATACGTTTTCGCGTCCGAAAACACATCACAAACATCAGACACTCCAGTACATAAATAAGTAACTATGTTAACCCATTCTTGAGAAACATTACGTGTTTTACAGGGAATAATTTTGATATTTTCACGAAAGGTAACCATGAATATAGCACTACGTTATGAAATATACGTTTTCGCGTCCGAAAACACATCACAAACATCAGACACTCCAGTACATAAATAAGTAACTATGTTAACCCATTCTTGAGAAACATTACGTGTTTTACAGGGAATAATTTTGATATTTTCACGAAAGGTAACCATGAATATAGCACTACGTTATGAAATATACGTTTTCGCGTCCGAAAACACATCACAAACATCAGACACTCCAGTACATAAATAAGTAACTATGTTAACCCATTCTTGAGAAACATTACGTGTTTTACAGGGAATAATTTTGATATTTTCACGAAAGGTAACCATGAATATAGCACTACGTTATGAAATATACGTTTTCGCGTCCGAAAACACATCACAAACATCAGACACTCCAGTACATAAATAAGTAACTATGTTAACCCATTCTTGAGAAACATTACGTGTTTTACAGGGAATAATTTTGATATTTTCACGAAAGGTAACCATGAATATAGCACTACGTTATGAAATATACGTTTTCGCGTCCGAAAACACATCACAAACATCAGACACTCCAGTACATAAATAAGTAACTATGTTAACCCATTCTTGAGAAACATTACGTGTTTTACAGGGAATAATTTTGATATTTTCACGAAAGGTAACCATGAATATAGCACTACGTTATGAAATATACGTTTTCGCGTCCGAAAACACATCACAAACATCAGACACTCCAGTACATAAATAAGTAACTATGTTAACCCATTCTTGAGAAACATTACGTGTTTTACAGGGAATAATTTTGATATTTTCACGAAAGGTAACCATGAATATAGCACTACGTTATGAAATATACGTTTTCGCGTCCGAAAACACATCACAAACATCAGACACTCCAGTACATAAATAAGTAACTATGTTAACCCATTCTTGAGAAACATTACGTGTTTTACAGGGAATAATTTTGATATTTTCACGAAAGGTAACCATGAATATAGCACTACGTTATGAAATATACGTTTTTCGCGTCCGAAAACACATCACAAACATCAGACACTCCAGTACATAAATAAGTAACTATGTTAACCCATTCTTGAGAAACATTACGTGTTTTACAGGGAATAATTTTGATATTTTCACGAAAGGTAACCATGAATATAGCACTACGTTATGAAATATACGTTTTCGCGTCCGAAAACACATCACAAACATCAGACACTCCAGTACATAAATAAGTAACTATGTTAACCCATTCTTGAGAAACATTACGTGTTTTACAGGGAATAATTTTGATATTTTCACGAAAGGTAACCATGAATATAGCACTACGTTATGAAATATACGTTTTCGCGTCCGAAAACACATCACAAACATCAGACACTCCAGTACATAAATAAGTAACTATGTTAACCCATTCTTGAGAAACATTACGTGTTTTACAGGGAATAATTTTGATATTTTCACGAAAGGTAACCATGAATATAGCACTACGTTATGAAATATACGTTTTCGCGTCCGAAAACACATCACAAACATCAGACACTCCAGTACATAAATAAGTAACTATGTTAACCCATTCTTGAGAAACATTACGTGTTTTACAGGGAATAATTTTGATATTTTCACGAAAGGTAACCATGAATATAGCACTACGTTATGAAATATACGTTTTCGCGTCCGAAAACACATCACAAACATCAGACACTCCAGTACATAAATAAGTAACTATGTTAACCCATTCTTGAGAAACATTACGTGTTTTACAGGGAATAATTTTGATATTTTCACGAAAGGTAACCATGAATATAGCACTACGTTATGAAATATACGTTTTCGCGTCCGAAAACACATCACAAACATCAGACACTCCAGTACATAAATAAGTAACTATGTTAACCCATTCTTGAGAAACATTACGTGTTTTACAGGGAATAATTTTGATATTTTCACGAAAGGTAACCATGAATATAGCACTACGTTATGAAATATACGTTTTCGCGTCCGAAAACACATCACAAACATCAGACACTCCAGTACATAAATAAGTAACTATGTTAACCCATTCTTGAGAAACATTACGTGTTTTACAGGGAATAATTTTGATATTTTCACGAAAGGTAACCATGAATATAGCACTACGTTATGAAATATACGTTTTCGCGTCCGAAAACACATCACAAACATCAGACACTCCAGTACATAAATAAGTAACTATGTTAACCCATTCTTGAGAAACATTACGTGTTTTACAGGGAATAATTTTGATATTTTCACGAAAGGTAACCATGAATATAGCACTACGTTATGAAATATACGTTTTCGCGTCCGAAAACACATCACAAACATCAGACACTCCAGTACATAAATAAGTAACTATGTTAACCCATTCTTGAGAAACATTACGTGTTTTACAGGGAATAATTTTGATATTTTCACGAAAGGTAACCATGAATATAGCACTACGTTATGAAATATACGTTTTCGCGTCCGAAAACACATCACAAACATCAGACACTCCAGTACATAAATAAGTAACTATGTTAACCCATTCTTGAGAAACATTACGTGTTTTACAGGGAATAATTTTGATATTTTCACGAAAGGTAACCATGAATATAGCACTACGTTATGAAATATACGTTTTCGCGTCCGAAAACACATCACAAACATCAGACACTCCAGTACATAAATAAGTAACTATGTTAACCCATTCTTGAGAAACATTACGTGTTTTACAGGGAATAATTTTGATATTTTCACGAAAGGTAACCATGAATATAGCACTACGTTATGAAATATACGTTTTCGCGTCCGAAAACACATCACAAACATCAGACACTCCAGTACATAAATAAGTAACTATGTTAACCCATTCTTGAGAAACATTACGTGTTTTACAGGGAATTTTAGGGGTTTTTAAGGTAAAATCACGAAACGCTTCATGAAAAGAAACTGGAGACGAGGTAGTAGCGTCTTCCGCTACTGCCTATACTATATCTCCCCAGGGCTTATTGCACGAGCCGGGCGAGTGCCAATGAAATTTTGAAACAAAAGAAAAATACTTTAGAAGAAAAAAATCACAGTTGCTAATACATAGCCAGAAACAGTGTACAAAACAAATAACAAATATAAGTAGAAAAATAAACTCTGAGGGGGAATGACAATAGGGAAATATAGAAGTCAGATTTAATAAAGCATTATGCTTTTTAAGATTATAATATGGGGGAGTAGGGAAGAATAGCCACCAGTCCACCCTGAGTTTTGGCCCATGTAATATGCCAATTTCATGGGGAGACTCAAGTACGGCTGACTCAGTACGAGCACCCTTGGCGGGAAAAGAGGAAGGGGTTTACCTAAGCTTCACGATCCAGCCGGTTTCAGACGTAATTTTGGAGGAACGAAGGCAGGGAATTTGCACAGAAAGACCAGAAAATGTGTAACTTGGCTCCCCATATCTCATTCACACTACCATCATGTCCGGTAGTGCCTATGGACCATTCACACACGCATTCACAAGCAGTAACCCATACACACACTATCCAATACCCCACGGTATATTGGTGCTTTGGTGCTCTGACCAGAATAAGCAAATGCTGCCATGTCTGGGGGAGGGGTGGTCGGCTCGACAACGCATACATGCCCCCTCCACGTTTGTTGGGGTTCGCTAAATGTGGTCTATAATTGGTGGTCGCCAATAGCCCCGTTGGTTCGGGATGGCGGGACGCGTCTAAGTTGATCCCCGCTTTGGGAGGAGTCGTCCTACCAGGCTGAGATTGGCTAATTCTGATTGGCTGTTGGTGACCCCCGCCCAGAACAGGGACCTCCTTTATCCTTTAGCGACCCCTTTCAATCAAGTGGACACTGATTGGAAATAACCTGAAACTCCGCTAATCCTCTATCTAACAGGGAGTGGGTTTCTGCAAAATAATTAGCGGTTAGAGACCCTCCCTACCGCGGATGGAGTGTTTTGTGTACCTCCTCCCTAACGGGAGAACATTTTGGTCAGAGCGCCTTTAAGGGGATGGTCCACCATGAAAAATTTTATGGTCACGGATTCTGCTCATTTTCACACTAAACTTTCTATTTCAATCACTATTTCCTGCACATCGCGTTCAAATTTTGGGTAGTTTCGTTCAGTACTTAACGAGTAACCGACTATTAATTGCATGCAATTTGAAAATTGGTGAAAACGACGGTGCCACAGCACATAAATGCAATTTATACCTGAACATCCTTGAGAATGGAGCTTAATTTGGTTGTATGTTTGACAACTGATGCAAACAGAGAATTTAGGGTGACTTTTAATGGAGAAAGTTTACTTTATTGCGTTATTTAGTGATTTTAGAGAGTAGCACCGGCGTTGGAAAGCCTTCAACGCGAAAATTATTTAATGGCCGATAACCTGAATTTGGTACATTTGCGGTCAATGGTCCAAGACGAAAAAATGTTCCCGATAATGAGAGCTTTCGATTGATATAAAATTTAACATATTTCGAAAAATTTGAAAAATCACTATTTTTCCTGCTGCGCCTCAGCGCAGCAGGTCTCTTATGTTTGCTCAGCCTGGGCTCGAGCACACATTTTGTTTGTTAAGCATGGATTTTACCGTAAATACATGTGTGCAATGCTTGAAGATAGGCTGCGCATAATTAACTGTGTAGATTTCTCTTTTCGAAGATTTCCATTTGTATATACTCCATGCTATTTACGCACATGTGTTATAGGCATTTAGATATTGCTTGCAGAATTCAAAACCGGATCCTTAGAATTTTAATGACTAGCAGCAATTACAATTTTTATTCCGGCTAGAGCCGGTGTCGTATAATATTTTTCCCCCCGTGATATTTTTCCCCCCTATAGGGTATAATATTTTTCCCCCCGTGATATTTTTCCCCCCTTTCAGCTATAATATTTTTCCCCCCTCTAAATGAAACCCAGCCAAATGATGCAGCAAATTTAACAGGGTCAAAGCAGCAAAGCTGTTGAAATGTTGGTAAGTTGCAAGTAAAATGTTGAAAACAATTTTACAAGTTAATTTTAGTTATTATTTAATTGTTTAATTAATGTTAATTTGCATGTTAAAAAGAAATTATTTTTGCACTTGTTTTTAACACTGTTGTAAGTTAAAAACTGTAAAAAACTGGTAATTTTTGATTAGTTTGTTAGTAATTGTTTTGTTAATAAATTAATTTTGCAACTATTAGTAACTGTAAAAATGGTTTTAAGTTTTTGCTTTTCTTAGTATTTGGAAATTTAATTTTTACAGTTTTTACGAGCTGTAAAATTTCGTAACAGGCTTTTTACCGTTTTTACAAAAGTTTTGTAAAATCAGCAACGCTTTTATAATATTTTAATGAATGTTTACAGCACTGTTTCTTATTTTTCACACTTGTCACCGTTGAATATTCATTAAATTTCCCTCACCGCAAATTATAAACAACTGTTGTTTTTAGTAAGGCTGTATCCTTGAAACTTCTGATTTTTTGAAGATGGAATATTTTGATCCTTCCAGCCAAAAAATCTTAAAATATAGCTTTCTATTTGTTCCGAACCAAAATGAAACTTTGTTTTTTAGTTTATTTTTTCTAGATGTTTTCAAACACTGTTAATCACATCACAGGATGATCCTTAAAAATTTAAATTTACTTGGAGAAAGTTTAACCATTGCAAATTACTATATACTATAAGTTATGAACTGTATACTACAAAAATTACAATGTGAAGCTTAATTAAAGAAATAATAAAATTCTACTTTAGCGGCGATTAAATTTTTACTATCATTAATATTAGTAGAATTGCTTTAATTTATAATTTGTATAAATATTACAGTTATCGTTAATAGTAAAAATGTTCTACAAGTAAATTTAAATTCTTAAGGATCATCCTGTGATGTGATTAACAGTGTTTGAAAACATCTAGAAAAAATAAACTAAAAAACAAAGTTTCATTTTGGTTCGGAACAAATAGAAAGCTATATTTTAAGATTTTTTGGCTGGAAGGATCAAAATATTCCATCTTCAAAAAATCAGAAGTTTCAAGGATACAGCCTTACTAAAAACAACAGTTGTTTATAATTTGCGGTGAGGGAAATTTAATGAATATTCAACGGTGACAAGTGTGAAAAATAAGAAACAGTGCTGCAAACATTCATTAAAATATTATAAAAGCGTTGCTGATTTTACAAAACTTTTGTAAAAACGGTAAAAAGCCTGTTACGAAATTTTACAGCTCGTAAAAACTGTAAAAATTAAATTTCCAAATACTAAGAAAAGCAAAAAACTTAAAACCATTTTTACAGTTACTAATAGTTGCAAAATTAATTTATTAACAAAACAATTACTAACAAACTAATCAAAAAACCGTGTAAAAACAAGTGCAAAAATAATTTCTTTTTAACATGCAAATTAACATTAATTAAACAATTAAATAATAACTAAAATTAACTTGTAAAATTGTTTTCAGCATTTTACTTGCAGCGTTAAATTTGCTGCATCATTTGGCTGGGTTTCATTTAGAGGGGGGAAAAATATTATAGCTGAAAGGGGGGAAAAATATCACGGGGGGAAAAATATTATACCCTGTAGGGGGGAAAAATATCACGGGGGGAAAATATTATACGACACCGGAATACCTAATATGGGTTTGTGGTATCTTTTACATGTATTTGCTCTGTTGCCTTAGAAATCGCCCTATGTTTAACACATGCCTAGCTATGAACTATTTTTTGCATGCATAATATGCAAATTAGTTTGGTAAAGACAAAACTTTGTGGAAGTGCTGGGTAGAATTTAGTGTATTCTGAATATCAGAGCACAGTTCAGCTAAGTACAGTTGTTCATGCGCCCGGTTCTTTTGCTTGCCCGGCAGGTCAAACCTTTGATCGGGAGAAACATTTAGACTGAAGAAATTTTGCCCACCATGACACTGTTAGCGAACAGCAAAGGTAAACAGTAGCAAATGGTTTCTGCAGTCGTGCATCAGAACTACGTGGTAGAGTAATTCCTTACTTAGTTCCCAATCTAATGATGAGCGGGGAATTGGAATTGCTTATGCTGCTGGGTAGTTATCATCTGTCATGAAAGCTTAGATGTCACTGCATACTATACCATATTCCAAGGAATATTTGGTGATACTAAGGCAGACGCACGCTTGTTCCTAATTTTAGCAAAAATAAACCGATTTACTTCAAATTTGGTATGAGATTTGAATAATGCATACCATTCCATATTCCAAGGAATATTTGGCGATACTAAGGCAGGGCAGACGCACGCTTGTTCGTAATTTTCGCAAAAAACCTATTTACTTCCACTTTGCCACTGTGTCGGGATGGCCCAGTGGTCTAAGGCGCGGGTCAGAACTTTCGATCTTACGGCCGGTGGTTCGAAGGAGGCCACAAAGCTTTCTCGACTCTAGCCAACCCAGCTATCCATCCTTAACTGGTCGGTAAATGGGTACCACTACGGCGGGATGGTAACAGGAGTCTGTGTAGAAGGGCCGGCCCCGCTTCCACGGATGCAGTCATCATTTGAGGTGACATTCCTGGCTCTACGGCTGAGAATCCGGGGATGAGCACCGGCACCCCATGTCCTGTGGCAGGACGGAGATATCTCCTGGGGTAAACCTTTAGCTACCTTTTTTGTTATGATATTTGAATACATTTCTGATGGATCTGCAGAAAATTTAAAAATTTCAAAAATTTTAAACTTTTAGCTTCAAGGGGATTAAGGAAACCGAAAACTTTTTGTCTCTTAAATTTGATGAGAAGTTGCATAGTGCAGTTTTCATGGTCCCTGAACACAAATGTATAAACTGCTTTTGATTCCAGCTATTCGTATTTGATTCGTATTCGTAGAAGTAAGCTAAAGCTTAACGTTTACGCTTGACGCTTTACCAAATTTGGTTCCCCTTGGTCCCCCTTCGGACAACTTAAACTTAAAAATTTCTAAAATTCTAAAATTTTGCTGCAGATTTATCAAAAATGTATCCAACTGCACCTATACCAAATTTGAAGTTCGGTGAAGTTTTGGGAATTCTTCACACAGGTGCATATACTAAAGAATCACCGTTTAACTAATTTTACAGACTTGAGTTCAGTGTTAGCCCCAATATCGAACACCTCAATGACATTGGTTGCATTTGGTCCAAGTGCACCTGTCTGTGATGTAAAATTTCATAATTTCGCTGCAGATTCATCAGAAATGTATTGCACCTATACCAAAATTGAAGTAAGTCGGTTAAGTTTTGCAAAGGTTACCGCATATTTTATGAAAAACTTTATTCAGACAGCTGTCCGTAGAGGAATCTTGCCCTTTTTGGGCACTACTTGTTTCAACTAACACCAGCAACTTAGTTTCAGTTAAACAGACACCCTGTGTTAGACGTCAGAAGCAGACAAAACAGTAAAATATTATCCACAGACTGATTGCTAATACCGAAATGTTGAAAGCAAACTTTCAAACCATTAACTGACTTAAATAATTGCATGATGTTTTGCACACTATTTTGCTGTACCTAATCAGTTATTCGCTCAATTATGAAGAAATATGAACTGCGCAGCAGGTTTATAGTTTTCAATAAATATTACTCCAGTGAAACGCAACCTTTTGCAGAAGATATTGCTTGTTGAGATTATGGTTGGCACACACTCATATTTAACCCCAGCGACGAACTGAGTGTACTAACATGCACCATTCACCAAACGTGGCCTAAAGTCATCAATGACGGTGGCAAACAGATAGTCTAACATTATAAAGGTCTATGTTGCCATAGCTCTATGTTATTTGCCAAAAACGAGAAAATTCAGATTTCTGGAAATGAGATATCTCGAAATCGGGCAGAGCTAACCAGAATCAATTGGTACGGTTCGAAATGTCTTGTTATAAGCTGGGATTTGTAGGAGGTAGAATTTTTACTTAGGCAGCTTTCAGGGTATTTCATCAAAGTTGCTGACCCCCCAAAGTTTTAAAATTGCAAAACAGGCAAATTTGGCTGTTCTCAAACTTCAAAAATTAAATTATAAAACTTTGAAGACATAAATTAAATTTCTGCTTCTTACAAATCACCCTTCGAGATCGTATTTATAATATAAGATGGAAGGTGAGATTTCACTGGTGCACGGAAAAAACCACCACTTGTTCCGTTTCACGTTCATGTTTAACACATGCTGACATCAAATTTGAGATGAAATTACTCTTTCTAACCTAACTTTAATTTCCAAAACTCTTATACCAATAGGACAACAAAGTATGTGAAAATGAGAAAAATCGGAGATGGTCGAATGTCGGCCAAAATCGATCCTCCTTAAGAAATAAAGCGAAAAGGAGCCCTCCAGCGGTTTTACTCGTCTTCTAACATTAGGAGAGAATTATGAGCTCTTGGTAGCACCCCACCCTCTTCGTTCAACACATCCAATAACTTTTGCAAAGAATAAAGCTAGCTTTGGAGCTTTTCAAAATTTGTCTCCCTTACCCAGGCTAAACAACTCTATGGTTTTTGTCATAATACCTGGCCAAACCGAAAACCCAAACAACCTTCATTTTGGCACTGCAGATTTGCAAAACGACAAGTTGCATCATGAATTCTTGAACTAAAGAATCTCCAGAAACATTAGTTTAACCTTAGCAGCTGATTCTTCCTAAAAGATCTGGAAACATAGAGGAACTAAAACTGGATTCTATGGTCACAGAAAATGGGTGAACCCCAATGGACTACGTCACAACACTGCCAGTAGAATCTTAGGTAATCTTTACCAAGAATTTCGTATATTCCAACAGACTACACAATGTTTCTAATTAGTATTTCACACAGAGATCTCCATTGAAGTCAGGTATCAGCTGCAACACCATCACAGTAAAATATTACACCAGGAAAGACATTGGCATTTCTTGCAAGCTAGATGAACAGTCTTGAAAGTCGTTTGTTTTTCTTTCAAACTTGTAAGATTAATTGCTTGATAGGAAAAATTCGTGTCAATTCCCTGCAACACAACTTTTATTTCACGGTTCGGCTCGCCCAATACCAGTTTTAATCCGGTATGGACAAGGAATAATTTGAAACTATCCGGTTTTATCGTCCCAAAAAACCTGGTCGGGTTAGGAAAGCATCAAATTGGCCCAGAAAAATCATTCATCATGGAAGAATTCATCAAAAAATGTATTAAACGAAAACAGATTAATTGCAGGAATCTCGTTGAAACTGTTGTTTTTTCTAATCCCCGCACCTTCGCACAAATGATGCAAAAAGGGGAACGGCTTGGTTGCACTGGAGATTACTGGAAGTTGTTGTGAAGTTTCAGTCCAGATATATGTATAAATACAGATCTCAAACGCAGAATGCACATAATATTGTTCAATTCATTAAGCTCGTTTCATCACCTGCCCGATTCATTTGTTCTGAACTCAGAGTTTGCCTTCCCTAGTCTTATTGGACACAAACTTTGCTTAAAGGGTAAGCAAAGTAAACTTGTAAGAGCTATTGCGCTGCCTACCTGCGGAAAATGCCTTTGGTTGAGGTGGGCCTCTGTTTCGTAGAATGCAGTAACTCTGTGAAAGGTTGAAATCAGGATTGAAAGTAGTGCAGAATTGTGTCCAGGGCGGGGATCAAACCACTGACCAGAGTTTCAGTCCGAAGTAATGACATTCGCCCATATTGCCGGATGTTGTGAAAACTATCACACGAATTTGAGCCTTTCTGATGACATCTTTCAGCTTTTTCTGCCATTTTTCAGATGACATCCAACTTGGAAAAGTCTTCGGCCTTGCCAGTACCTCAATTTGACCATCCGGTATGGCTTAGCGCTAGGAAAGCAGAACTTCAACGAGGACTCCGGAAGTATTTCTGGCAGGGTCAAAAGCTCCAAGAGAAAGCCTTGGTCACAGTGTCTGAATCTGCCTCGCTGCAGGAGCGAATATTCATCAAATATCGAAGACAAATCGGTAAGGCAAGCTGTGTGTGTCTTCCATTGTCTGCCACCTGTGGTCAAAACAGTTAGGCTGCTGAAAAAGTTTGATATGAACAATTGTAAGGGAAGCATGGTTATGACAGATTGATAAGCCTGATACGGAAGTTCAGCTGATGGCTCGGTGATGTAGAGCAGTGCAGGGTACATCTTAGATTAAATTTGAAGACTTCTGTTCGGTCCCCGATTCTTTAGCTTTCATTAGTTTCGGATCAAAGTGGAAACGTAAACTTTGTAAAGTAAGGCCCGTATTCATAAAACGCTGGTATCCATACCAATGGTATCCATACAACTGGTATGGATACCAGTGGTTAGAAAACCAATTGGTTACTTTACCGAATTCACAAAGCTCTGGTTTCCTAACCACGGTTTGCATACCAGTGGTATAGCGGAAAAATGAAAAGCCCTTTCATGTTTAGCAGTGGTGTGCATACTACTGGTATCCTTCGAATGAATAGGATACCAGTGGTATGCTTTATAATAGACTGCAGTCAAATAATTAATTAGAATTAGAATTAACTAAACAATTATATTTAAAAACTAGTTTAAAACTATTATCTTTGTTTTGATTTATATGCTGGAATAATTATTAGAGAATTTATGCAGTTTGATTTTAAGCAAGTAAAGACATAATACACTGCTTTGATATGATTAGAAGACTGTGGAAATGTCACATTTTCACCTAAATAATAATTAGAAACTCCAATTCATTTATTACAGCCCATACTCAGCTGTAAAACATATGTCAAACCACCTCCAACGGTGGTTTGCAATTTTATCCATTGGTATGGTACCAACTGTATGGTACCAGTGGTCAAAATGTTTTATGAATTCGCTGTATGCCTGCAATACCACTGGTTAACCACTGGTACCCCTTCTTCCATACCAGTGGTATGGGTACCAACGCTTTATGAATACGGGCCTAAGTAAACCCAGGTTCCTGGTCCAATTAAGTCTCCTCGCCTCCATTAACCATTTGGGATGAAGCCCCAATTTTCAATTTCAATTTGCGCAGTTTAGACTACGGATTAGTGAAATTAAACCAAAACTTAGAATAATTTCTCATTAACCTATTTTACATTTACAGAATTCCACCATTATGTACATACTACAGTAACTTAGAAGATGGGTAAACTGTAATGCTTTGAACTGAAAATTTTACTTATACTTTTTACTTTCCTAACGTTTTAATTTATTTTTAACACCCTTGACTCTTAACGTTTGTGATGGTAGAAAGAATCCAGAACGTTTAATTTCCAAGTTTTTAGTATTTCTAATTGATTTATTGTTAAGTAAAATAAAATTCAAGTTAAATCGAATTTTATAATATGGAAATTTTAATGTTTATTTTTTAATTACAATATCAAGATTTCCTTATGTAGGATTCATCATTCCTCCCATCTTCTTTGGACTACTCTGGCTGAGTCTGGCTATTCGTCACAACTACTTCCAATACTTTCCCGCCAAATACATGATGTCCGTTACAATGCTTGTTGGCTCGTTCATCGGAGGTACGACACTTTATCTAATTAAATGATAGTAAATTGGTTTCGTCCACAGTGTTTTATTAGTCCACAAAATTTAAAAAGAAAGAGCACTTAACGGGGGTTCCTAATTTTGGTCATTTTTTCGACTTTCTCGGATCTCGCTGATTTTTACATATTTTATGGTCCAAACGGTATATTTTAATGTGTTTTTAAAATTAAAGTTGTAAGTCATACAGTTGTTGCGTCACCTCAAAGTTGAGTTGAATGTGTTAAACATAGGAAACTTAAAAAGCTTCACTTCTTTGGAGTAGTGTCAAAAAATATCGAAACTGGGCATTGGTAACCAGCCTTGTCTGGTATAAGGTTTGTGATTTGTAGGAATTAGAATTTTGATTTAGGACTTTAAGATTTTTTAATCAATTTTTGAATATTTAAAATTTGACCCGCTTTTAAAATGGTTTCAAATTTTAAATGTTCAAACATTAATTAAAAAACTTTAGAATCCTAAATCAAAATTCTAATTCCAACAAATCACAGACCTCATCTAGGCCTTTCTAATGATACCAGACACGGCTGGTTAATAGCAATGCCCGTTTCGTGATTTTTTGACACTACTCCAAAAAAGTGAAACTTTTTAAGTTTCCTATGTTTAACACATGAGCCCTCAACTTTGAGGTGAAATTACGCAACAATCGTACGACTTACAACTTTATCTTAAAAGCTCATTAAAATATACCGCTTGGACCATAAAATACGTAAAAATCAGCGAGATCGGAGAAAGTCTAAAAATGACCAAAATTTGGCCCCCCCCCTTAATCCTGCAAAATTGGATCCAAAATTTTGATTGAAATGGATGATTTCGACTAGGTATGTGCTCGAATTTAGTCCGTTGAATAATTTGTACCATAGTATCACTGTATGTTACAAACTCCTCTCAATTTTAAAACTATAGGTGCCACGTGTGAAGGCAGCGGCGCCGTGGCCTTTCCTGTCATGACACTCTTGTTCAATACTCCGTCTACAGTGGCAAGCGATTTCTCACTAATGGAACAGAGCTTCGGTAAGCAACCGCATTGCACGTTTTTAGATGTGTCGGAAGCAAATGTTCTCAGATCTCGGGCTTTAGCCACAACTTTCTTGTATTGTTGAAATTTTCATTTGTACTTTTGTTCATATTGTTATATTGTGGTATCGCGTAAAAAACTATATACTTCTATAATGTAGCTAATTGCAGTAATAAACTCACACTACTGACTACTACATATCACAAATTTATTCTAGGCTTGACGGCAGCAACCTTTACCGTATTCTGGAACAAGCTGCAGCTGGAGTATCGTTCCATCGTCTTCAGCACTCTTGGCGGTACTGTGGGCCTTATACTATCACTAGAGTTTCTGGATCCATTAATTCCCGATAGCATCAAAAAGATGGTGTTTGTCTCAGTATGGGCTTCCTTTGCCGTGGCCCTGTTCACAGCCAACAGACGTCGGAGTCACCAAATGTCGGACAGAATCGAGAAGTTCACCTGGTGGAAAGCCGTGCTGTTGACCGGCATCGGAATGATCGGCGGATTCTTCACGGCGATTTCTGGCTCCGGCGTTGATCTCTGCACATTTTCTATGCTCACACTGCTATTCATGGTATGGGTTTGTAATCCTTGCATTTGCTTGAATTTTCGCTTAATGCTGATGCTGATCAAACATGATGAAAAACTGCAAGCAAACGAATATAGAACATACTAGTATCATAAAATAGGTCATGAACTCACGACAAGTCAGAAAACAACATAAACATGGGAAGTCTATTCAGTCCCTTCGGAAGCAAACACAGCTGCAATATGCGTTTGATTTTCCAGGTCTCTGAAAAGGTGGCCACTCCAACAGCCGTGGTTTTGATGGCCATAAACTCAGTGGTTGGCGTCTTCTGGCGGCATCTGATGATGAACGGGATCTCCACTGAAGCCTGGGAGTACCTGGCGGTCTCTGTTCCCGTTTCCGTCACCATGGCGCCGCTGGGCGCCCTGATTGCCAGCCACTTTCATCGGCAAACTCTCGCCTGCCTCATCTACATCCTGGAAGCAGTCAGTCTCATCAGTTGGTATGTTATCATTCGACCGTCCCTTTATATGGTGTTGGAAAGTTGCGGTATCATGCTAGCAGGAGCACTCTGGTTTTTCGGACTCAGTCTGTTTGGACAATGGCTCAAGCGAAGAGAGCACCGAAATGATGCTGGTCATTCAATCGTGCCAGAGATTCCGTCAATCTCCAAGATCCTAACGGAAACACATACTGTTGCAACGATCCTAGAAGATGAATTATTTCCAAGCCAGGCGGCCTAGGCTTTGATGGCTGAAGCATTGTAGCTTTAATATGTCTGTATCAGTACAAAAACAACGCCATGTCCTACAAAATTACAGGCTTTCAACTTTTGACTCTTTTACAGTGGTTTCCCTGTGAGACATGATAGTCATGACACGTTAGTCACAGGAATTGCCGCACAGACGTTCGCAAAATTTTGATACTTACAGTTTTCCACTGGTTTATAAAGCCTTCAGTGGGAGAATAAAATTTCAGGTTGAAAATTTACGGGTGGAGCTGTAGTTTCGATCAATTTTTTGTTTTTGTTGCTTACTTTGGTTTTGTACAGAATATTATACATATAGTTATTTTGCCTATTCATTTTTATTTGATTAGTTACTTTACTTATTTCAGGTGCATTAATGTTTGTGCCGCATGTATTGGTAATTAAACCAAACCAGAAATGGGCTTGATGTATTCCTTTAATTTTATTAACTCAATGGCACTCAAATGTAAAATCACCCCAATGTAGTCCATGCCAGAAACTTTCGTAGTACCAAGAGTTTACAAAAGGAAGAGTGAGTCCCATGGCTCTTCCTAGTGTTTTATGCTTGCAATATGCTCGAAACATTAAGGGCAACTCTCGGCGGCCTCCCAACCCCAACGTGTAAACATGCAGCGCTGACATTTTTCAAAAACAGGCGTTTTCGACAAATTATACTTCTCGGTTCAGGCAATCTCTTACAAATCCGGCAACAACATAAATCATTTTGAAGATGATTTCTGGAATTTTGGAAATAAAGTTTCATTGCCGGATTTGAAAGAGAATACCTGAACCGCACTATATAATTTTTATACAGTTCAAAGGATCTCATTCTACGCAACATAATGATATGATAATGAAATGATACATAAATTACTGATATATAGTGCTATGTTTACACGCTGACAATGACTTTACTCGGGTACCCGGGTACCCGAGCGTTTTCGGGTACCCGATAAATTTTTGACGGATTTTTCGGACTTGGCCATTTTGAAATTTAACTTTTTTCAGGGGTCTTTATTCACATTTAGCTTAGATTGGACATATTTTCATTGCTTAGCTATTTTAAAGGAGTTTTAAAGACTAAAATGGATTCTAGGGACTTTCAATTAATTGTCGCTGTATCGGAAGGTGATGCTGATACAAACGACATTGGTTTTTATTTTATAACCGAGCTCAGATCACAAATTTTCAGAGTTTCGTATCACCGTTGTGCCGTTCGCTTCCTCTAACCTTCAAATGTTAACAAATTTTAGAAAGCATTTGGGTTGTAATAGCAAATTCCCACGACAAAGTTTGGCTAACTTCAACTGCTTGTCTCTGGAAATAGGACCAGCACAAAAGACAGGAAACAAGCAAAACCTGCACGAAGTACTAAGCTTTACGTAGTTTCTTTTCGTTTCCTTAAAGTATTAATTTCTTAATGGTGTATACAACAAAGTCTCAATGTAATAATGCAACGTAATAGTGGCCATGTAAAAATAAAATGTTTTGGAAAAAACTAATTTTTTGTGATCGGACACTACACTTTACTGAAAAAAGATAAAATTTTAAACTCAGCTAGTGCCAGAAAAAGGCATTTGTTTTATTTTAAGAAATAAACTGGATTACATATGTGTTGAGATTAGTGTTTGCATTTTCCATTTAGATTAATTTTATAATTTTTATCTGAAAACTGTCCGGGAGCGATTGTGCCATTCTAGTCTCAGCGTTAAAATAAGCCATGAACATGAAAATTTGGCAATTTCGTGCCTAGTTTCACGTATTTATAGGAAATAGGCTTTTATAACGCGCAGCCTGCAAGCGAGCAATGCCTATTTCCTATTTCCTGCCGATTTTGCCGATCCGACCCACATCACTGCTGTAAAACATACTGTCCTGTCTTTACCCATAATCATTCTAATACCGATACTATTGTAGGTATAATTAAAGTACAAACTTTAACACTTCTAAGAAATTTGAAAGGCCGTAATTCATGAGTCCAAGGTTTCCGGATTGGTTTGAAATGCAGAATGTATCAATTGGTTTCTGCTTTATTCATTTTGTAATTTAATTCATCTTTGAACTAAGTTTCAGCACAGAAATTTTGAAACTTCGGGTCTTCAAATTTCGGGGATTTCAAAAGAAGTGTCCACAAAGCGTTATGTGCTGTTGCTGTTGCTGTTCCTCTAAATTCCTGGTCTCGCTGTTGCCCGAAATCGATGTTATTGGTGTTCGCCCATTTCCATAGTAAACAAGCACTAGTCCCACTCTTCGAGATCAGATCGAACAAAGATCGTGGGACATAGATTAATTGTGATTAGTTGATTTAGTTCGTAGATTGACTGAAAATAATTAAAGTTGAAGAGCCTATGTCGTTTTATAGTTTAAGGAACTATCTATTCAAATTTATTTATGATTAAAACTTGGGTTATGCCAACTGAATAACTCGCTTAATTAAAAATTGAAATAGCGTTTTCGTTGATATATGTGATCAAAACCATTGAATAGGCTATTATTATTGAATGTCTTAACTATTTTGTACTTTAATATCACATCTGCAATAGCTTCGGCATTAGAATGGTTGTGGGTAAAAGCAGGACAGTACGTTTTACAGATATAGATTAGTATTCATTAAAATGTATCTTTTTATGAATATTAAAACAGTAATTTTGTGAAAGTAAATAAAATTTAATCGAAACCTTATTGTTTTTGCAGAATAATTTGCAAAACTCTATGTATGATTCTTTATAATTATTCATTTCATTTAATGTTTCAATGTTTCAATTTCAATTTAGTTAAACTTTCTCTAATTTGAAAACACATACAGAATTTTAAAAAATTATTGAGAAATATATATAACTACTGTGGGTGGAGCTGCAACATCAATTCGCTGGGTTTTATTGCGCCTTTTGCCAAGTAGAAGCTGATTCTGAACTACAGCAGGAACGCAGTGGAGAATGTAGGAAATAGGAAATAGGCATTGCTCGCTTGCAGGCTGCGCGTTATAAAAGCCTATTTCCTATAAATACGTGAAACTAGGCACGAAATTGCCAAATTTTCATGTTCATGGCTTATTTTAACGCTGAGACTAGAATGGCACAATCGCTCCCGGACAGAAAACAATTGCTTCTTTCCGATTTCCTTTTCCTCTCTCTGTCCTTTTGCTTTTGCGGTAACTTTACTAAACGTAAAACTGACGAGAGGTGAAAGTGCTTTAGAATTTTTATTTAACATTTACAAGACATTTATTAAATATACCTTGAAATAGATTCATTTATTGTGATTACGATCCCACTGTATCCGAAGAAAGTCAAAGTAACCATCCCTCAAATTGGATAAATTTTCTCAGTCACTAATGGCGTGCGCATACCAAAGAATCATCCAAAAGCTCGTATGTTCAACATTTGGTTAAATGAATGTTCAAACAATCTGCGTTTTCTGAGTTCAGAATTCAGTTTTGATTTTGAAACAGCTAAAGATGACAAAAATTGAAAACTGATGAGCTTTGGGCATTAGTGAAGGAAGCTTTTCAACTTTGGAATTGACGATGTGGCAGTGGCATTACATAGAATCACTAAACTTTCAAGATCATATCAGCCACTATTGGCACCATACAGTTTAGAGAACAACGCAGAGCTGTGGCAAAAGTCACTTATTTGATGAGAACAGTTATGTTTGTATCTTGTGAATTTTAAGTTAATTAATTCATCGACTTCCGCATATTGCTTGCTCCAACAGGAATTTAAAGAAAAAATTATTAGAGAATGGTAAAGTTAATATTTTACAAACAAATCTAAAAATAGAAAATTATAAAATGTTTGAAAAATACCAGGACTACTTCCTGTTCCCATTACTTCGTTGTTCTGTTGTAGTATCTTTTTATAGTATTAACTTTTATAATAAACTGAAAAAACCTTCGGTGGTTAAAAATTTTCTTGGCCAAAAATTTTCCGTGGTTAAAAATTTTCAGAGCCAGAAATTTTCTCTCTGCTTTATCCAGATTAATCCGGTTTTATCCGGTTTTTTCCGGTTTTAACTGGATATCGGGTACCCGAAGCAGGACCCGGGTACCCGAAAATTTTCGGGTACCCGGGTACCGGTACCCGGGTACCCGTCGGGTACCCGACTACCCGTGCCCATGCCTAATGAGAACATAATATATGAGAGTGTGATAGCTGACAGGCTCTCTGTTATCAGCAGCAGGTACGTGCTCTGCACGCTCACTCCCGTATTCTTACGTGTTAAAGCTCGAAAACACAATGCCTGCGTGCATCCAATTTATGTCTGCTTCAAGCTCTAGAACGCAAAGATTTCTTTGAAGTGAACATACACATTTGTGGATGATCAGCTGTTAGCGGACAGAGCTTGTACCTAGACCTGATAACAGAGAGCTTGCCTGCTGCCACACTCTTATATAATATGTGTGAAGAAAACGGTTTGCTAGCACTGGTTAATTCCTGTATAAAATGCTTCTTTCCCGATCACACCTCTTGTGTTTCAAGAATTTGCGCCTCCTTTTTAACGGTTAGACTCTACTTTAGAACGATCGTGGACCCAATATCGGCAATATTCCCAAGAATCAGGCTAACACCAAACAGACTCAATAATAGATACCAATTTTAACTAATGCACACAATACATATTATAGCGATATCCGGTTTTAACGTTTCGAAGCGAGTCTTCAGGGGCCTCGCAGATTATCATCCAGTACCGGTCCTAATTACCTAATCAGAAACAGATCACTCACTAAACTTTGAGACCTGTTCTTGATTTCTACCTAAACTGGGCTTCCGTAAGTAATCCAGTGGTCCACCCAGTTCTAAGATCAATTCCCTAACTAAGAAGAACTTGATGACAGACTGAATCTCGCAACTCCTGACGCAGCGCTAAGCCAGGTGTGGTTTTCCAAAACAACGGTTAGTTTTAATAGGCTATTTTAATTAATACATAGGTATTCAAAACCGTCACCCAATCATATAACAGATACTTTTAGCAGAATAATTACAACAAGGGTTCGTAGCTAGACATCAATTAATATTACCAAGAGTACATATTACTAATTAAGCATAGAATAGTCAACAATCATAGAATGATAACAACTCACGAGATTAGACTTCACGGTTCGTATGACCTACCACAAGAAAATGAACTCAATCTTTTTTTTAAATCAACTTTGCAAACTGCTCGATTCTACCTTTGAACACAACCTTACCTCCTCGGGCGGATCGCTGAGCTGATGAAGAGATGACGTGAGAACCAATATCCTTGCGTGAAAATTGCAAATAAAGTCACTAACTGCGTGTAGATTAAACTGGGTGAGTCTGGTCAATCACGTAACAGATCAGTAAGTCCCTCAATGGACTGCAACACAAATCGTAGGCTCAACGGCCACTTCCACAAATACAAATTGCCAACCGGGCAAGACCAAAAACCGACCAGATTCTCTCTCTGCTAGACCAAGACTGACTGTGTTATGACGTCAGGTCGGGAACTCCCTTCCTGTCAATCAAATCATGACGTAGAAGGCAAGCCCTTTCTCGTGTTGTGTGTAGTGTATGCGTGTGTGTACGTGTGTCTTACGGTACTTCACGTCATTCCCCCTCTGACTCAGCGGCCTCCCTGGAAGTTCTTTGATGTCTTTGAAACAGTAGCTCTATATTTGATTGATGGGGTTACCTGGGGTTTCAGGTGGTCCCCTAGAGTCCCAAATTTGACGAAAACAAACCCATTAAGTTAGGAAATTGCGCATACAAGAATCGCTCAAATCCTTTCTAACAAAGAGCCATTTTCATTAATTTCCATAAATCAGAATTAGTATCTTTGTTTCTTAGAATCGAAGAAAAGATCCATCAAATTGCTTAAGTCCTTAGGTCCACAACTAGGAACAATTCAACCATCCCACGGATTAGGAGACAAAACTTTCTGAGTTCACAATTACCCGAACAAAACACAAAGACCATTGTCCACCCAAGCAACAGCATATGCTATTGAAATGCAAAACATTCATTACGACTATCACGATTGTACAGTTAAAACAATCACAAGCACATTTAGGTTAGTCTGCTGCAGCCAGAATTGTAGTTAAAAACAGTAACAAACACATCTCAATTAGTCAGTAAATTCATTGCAATATCTTTTAGTTAGGCGTTAGAGTATAGCACAGACAAAGCACTAACGAAACATAAGATTCATTGCAGTCAGGCATTAATGGTTAAAGTCACAGACAAGGTACAAATAAAACATAAAAATCATTGCAGTTAGGCATTAATGGTTTAAAGCATAGCAAAATCATGATAGCAAAATTATGCAATACAGTTAAGATTCGTTGGTGCAAAGCATATGTAATGAAAGGACTTTCATTAATGGTCAAAATGGGTTAAAATTGGTTAACCAGTTAATTGTTTCAAAGAACGAACGAAATCCTATTAAATAGAAGAACATTGCATTTGGTTATGCTTCATCATGTTTGCCGGAGTTAGAGGTCCAAGTTCATGTTTGTATAGATGTTTTGTATTTGATAGAAAATATCAGAGTTGCCAGACTAAAACCAGCAATTAATATTCCGGTCTTTACCCCAAAAGTTATGTTAATAATAGAGGTGGATTTATGTAATCGACTAGTAGGAGCATCGCACCATCTAAAATACTAAGAATAACAAAACGCGTGCATTAAACTAATACCAAAATCAAAGAATCTATTGACCAGAATGAATTGGCCGGAGATCTAATTGAAGAGTGGGTACTCTTCTTTCATTTGGAATTGGTCCGGGATGGGACCTTTTCAATTGTATTGTCATCCATGGTGGTTAATAAATCCATGCCAAAGCAATTTTAGTTTCTAATTGCAGAAAGGAATTACGCAAAATTGTGTCTGCAGTTGTAGAAATCCTCTAAAGTGTAGTTTTATGGCTAGAAAATGCCACATATTGGAAGATAGTCACTTAGCTAGGCTTAAAATAGGTAGATAGGTAATTATTTAATGTAAAATGAACTTATTATTTGTTAGCAAGGGTTTATATTCATTAATTGATAGTAATTAGGCTTAAATTAGTCAATTTTAATAATTTTGTGTTGAAAAGTAACTTAAGTTCATTGGAAAGGCAATTTGCTCCTGTTTCCAAAAATGCAATCCCCACTTTTCAACTCCCAAAAATGAGTGAGTTATTAACGAAAATGTTTTAGTAAGATTACTTCTAATTTCGTAATCTTACCTTTTAAAAGGTTTGCCTTAAAGTTTATTCCCTCCCACCTTTGCCTTAACTTTTGGAAACTCCCTTTTTCCAATGTCTGGGAAGTTGTCTACTTCCCAGACAGCGTAGTAGTGGGAGTACTACTACGTCCATTCATTTTCTCTATGTGAGGCTTGTCCTCACTTGAACTTTTCTTTGGGCCAAAAGGCCAGGAGAGAATTGCCTCTCCAAAAGAAAGTTAGTACACACCTTTGTGTACATAGGTAGGACTGGAGGGGGCTTAGCCTTCCCCTGGCTAAGCTTAGCTTTCCCCTGGCTGACCACCAGGCTCAAAAAGAGCCTGGATTCTGCAATGTTAAAGGTGGCAAACTTCTAGAAAGTTCTAGAACTTTCTAGAAGCTTTGCCTTAATTTCAAAGCTTCGCCGACGGAATCGTGCTGTCACTGGGCTGTCAGAGAGCTGTCAGCCCAGTCCCAAAATTTTAGACTCACTCAGTGTTCGCTGAGGGCCGACAGAGAGCGGTCGGCCAAATTTCTCTTTCGAGCGCGCGTCCTTATAGTGGGCTGTGGTTTGCAGCACCTAGGACTGCGCGCTCATTTCAAATTTTTAGGAAAAAATCGTAGGAACTTTTCTGGCCTTCGGGATGTGAGTTAAAGAAGAAAAGGATGTGAGTTAACCACCGCGAACACACTCAACTTGAGGAGCCATTGGGTGTCTTATACCCGGCTCAATTTCACTGGCTAGGAATCAAAAAATTAGGATTTTATATTGTTGGCCGTCGGGCCTATTTTTTATATATGTGATTTTTTTTGGCCTTCGGGCCCCTTTTCCTTCTATGCGGCCAATTGGCCAAACTTTTTCATCATTCCAAGCCACGGCCCTAGAGGCCAGTTTTGTATTTTGAAGAAGGCCCTCGTGGCTATGGGGGTTTTGTAGTTTACGGGACTTTGAGTGGGGACCCCACCTTTTGAGCCTGAGATAGAGGGTCCCTTAATTACGACCCTGATTTTATTAAGCTAGTTATAGAGATCTTTTCCCCACAGCTGGCAACTAGGTGTTGCCGGCCATATTCTGTAACGAAGGCGCTTCAGATTTAAAATTCACTGTTCTTGTAATTGTCCTTATTTTCAGCGTTAGGTCGGCTTCAAAATTATCTGGTGTTAAAAAAGTATAGGTTGCTTTTAAAATGTCCTTAAAATCTCTGAGTTTTTACATATCTTGTTGATTAATAATTCTGAGTTTTGGGGAGGAATGGCCGGCTTCCTCCATTCAGTAAATTAAAATATAACATGCTCTCTCTAATCTTGTTTAATAATAATTGCTTGGCAATTATTATTCACTCTGGCTTTCGCAAAGTTTTAATTAAACTTCTTCTAAGCAAGGAAAACGCTAGGTTTTCCCAAATTCGAATTACCAAGTTTCGAAAATCCTCAAAGTTCTAGTTAAGCAAAACAGCAACTCTTACAGAAAATTCCCAAAATGTGCATAAACCAGTAGTTTAGGGAAGTACCTAGAATTTAGATTAGAAATAGAAAAGTTAGTAGTTAGGATTGTTCAACATGATTAATAATTGTAATATTATGTTTAATAATTATGTTTTATTTTAGGAATTTAGGAGGTACTAGCTAAGTTAGAATGTGTGAAAGTGTGTGTGTGTGAATGTCAGTTCTGTGTATGTTTGTATGCGTGATGCAGATCACATAAACTCCTTCTGTTCGACGAAGGTTGTGAGAACTGCAAAAATGAGAACGAAGGACCAAATTAGCGTGTGTGTGATGTGTATGAAAGTGTGAAAATGAGTGTATGAATGAGGCAACTCATGTAAACTCCTTTGTGCTATAAAGGTCTTGAAGTTTGCCATATGTGACTGTCATTATGGTATTAGGCAGGATAAGGGTGGATCTGATTAGCAGTCACCCAAATATTAATAATGCAGTACGTAGGTATGAATGTTGTATGAATGTAGTATAAGTGTGCCAGCAGTGGCAAAGTGTAAATGTTGTATGAATGT
>JASAND010027285.1:0-35434 GCA_030248195.1 Trissonchulus latispiculum | reverse complement strand
GCAGAGTTTTCAGGGTCCTTTTTCCTGTTTACTCGCATTCTCGCATCGACCGACTTGATTATGATGATGTTGAGCTCGTCTATTCTTTGCCTTGCTCTATAGTAGGCCCCCAGATGCTGCCGTACTGGTATCATAATTTGTTTGGTTTGGCACGATTTTGGGCGGTTTGGACTGAAGTGCCATCAATGGTGATAGTTTCTCTCAACCGGTATGTTGCCATGTTCCACACTGAAATCACTAAAACCCTATTTACCTGTAAAACACATGCATAATGATCGCATCCGCGTGCACATTTAGTGCGGCCTTTATTAGCTGGGCAGTGTCCTGTATATGCCATGCTGCATATATTGGATATACCTTGGACATTTCCTTGCATCAATCCATGCATGCTTCCCTTCCTTACGGCCACAGCTATATTAAGTATCTCCTGCAACGTATTGGTTACTCTGATATATATATAGCAATATACGCGAAGTTTAAAATTACCCAGAAGAATATATGGCGAAGCGCAAGCAATGAAGCCAATAAGCAGAAAAATATCGCAGCTAAGAGGGAAGCCGATCTGATGAAGCAGTTTGCACTTATTGCATTTGCTTTCGTGTTTCGGAACTTCATGTTCCTAGTTGTGCAAGGAATCGATATGAATCTCACTGTGCTGCCAATTTTGATTCCGCCACAACTCCTTTTTGTTATTTGACGTTTTCTTCTGTCTTCCGGCAGTATATCTTTTCTAAACACTCGAACGCGCGATCTATTGATGTGCGCTCGACATAATAGACTCACGACGACAACACAATACTGACATAGAAACATGAAAACATAAAAATTTCTTTGCAGAAATAGTTTGTTTTATCGTATTAAGCTCACATTAAAGACAGAGGCTCCACTTTTTGCAGTGTGTTTTATTGCATCAGTATAAGGATATCACTTTGCTTGAACTCTGTTTACTTATTAAAAATACTAAATTTATTTTACTTTAAAAATAATAAATAAAATTCTCATTCCAGCAACATTTGCAGGTTGATTATGCCAGCGAAAATTTAGCATGTTTTGACCTTGACCTGTGTTAGCAACATACATACATACATGTGGAGAGTTTGGGGTTGTTTCACACCCCCAGACCTGGAGCTCCCCCCTGATGGGTCACGCACTCCCTTCAGACTCCGGAATTTTCCGGTTTATCTCTGATTGAGAATAACCTCCAATGATCTAGCACACTTTCTCGTCATGTCTATAAAATATTGGAATCTTATCCCTCTGCGGCATTTTTGGTTATTTTGCTATAGTTAGAGTTATGCTTGGACATACGGCACAGTTTCCTGGGTAGTTTTCTTATTTGCTCGCCTTCTGTGCCTCGTCCAACCTGATAATGCTGATGATAATTATGTTAGTTCAGGTTGCCAATTCTTTGACGTCATGCTGTGTATGTTGGATATACGTGGACATTTCCTTGTATCACCCATGTGTGTGTCCCTTCGTTGTGTCCACAGCAGTCATAAGTATTTCTTGAAATGGGATGGTAACTCTGATATACGGAGCGATATATGCGAAGCTGAAAACTACCCAAAACAATATTTGAAGATGTGCAAATAATGAAGCTAGCAAGCGACAAAATATCGCCGCGTAAAGGGAAGCCGTTCTAATGAAGCAGTTTGCACTAATTCCGTTCGCTATTCTTGTTCGAGCCTCTGCTTCTAATTGTGCAATGAAGCTACATGAATCGTTTTGTCGCTGGATTTGTTTCTGAATTGCTTCTAATTTTAACTCCGCTACAACTCATGTTAGCTATTTAACATCTTCGCCTGTCTTCCTACAGCATCTTAAATTCAAACGGTTGGAAAGGGGTTATGGAAAAGGGGTGGGCGTTACGATAAGTTTGACAGCATTTAAGTAGTGATAACGTTCCTAACTAAAATTCTAATTCAGCCATTTTTCAATACAGTGAGTAGTGACACCGTACAGTGGAAAAGTTTCAAATTATACCCAATGTTTCTCGAAATCTTCACCGGTTTCAAGGAAGGTTTCCAAAATTTAGAAGGTTACTGCTTTAACGCAGTTTCAATTTCATTAAGACAAAAGCGTCAAAGGTTTCTGAACTTTTAAATCTTGTCATTTTTTATGAACTAGACATAAAACTGTCGCCCAGACTTTGAGCCTGAGGAAGTGGTTGAACAATGCAAAGTTTGCTAACTCCATTTATACGGCAAAGCCTGAGCAACCTGCTAAGAATCTGCATAGTGAAATATCTAAATTAATTTAATAAATGCATTTTAATTAATATTAAAATTTATCTTAGTATTGAAAATTAACATTTTTAATTTCGAAATTGAAATTGGCCGTTTATATTGCATATAACTAATCGTTTACCAAGTTTACGGTTGACCAGTGCGGCCAAATAAATGTAATGAAGCTGTGAAAATTCAGAACTATATCAGCGGTACGTAGCATAGCAAACACCAGCAACCGGTGCTAATGAAAACGGTGAATTTGTGGTAATCTTCTGTAATCAGCTGCCCCTTTTTAGCAATACTATAAGGTGGACTTCTCTCACGAGGTATCCTCTACTTGTTACCTTTTTCGACCAGGTTACTCCACACTAAACTTCGAACGGTCAGAATATGTAATGGGCATACTGTGAGCGCACCGCCAGGTGTACTGTGATTTCAAAAGAGGAGGACGACCTGCGAAGTGCGTAAGCAAAACCAGGTTGGGCCGCGCACTAACACTTGTTGCAGACAACTATCTGTGAGCCGCCGGTTGTATTGTAGTACCTATTCGCTTCAATCACTAATTTACTTCATGCTAATTACCAGTATTTCGGCGCCGCACAGTTGCGAACCGATTGGAGTGGATCTTGTACTGGATATTAAAATGGGGCCAAACAAAAGGACAAGTGTAATTGTACTGATACGTAGTTACTCGACCACAATTGTGGGTTCAGTGGTTGGTTTTTGGTCAGAGACCTGTGTGTGCATGTTATGACCACCTCAACGTTGTCGCGTTCAAAGGCCTAAGTGGACTGTGCTACACTAGCAACCCGTCCTGCTCAACATAACATCATCATGGGTTGGGGAAAGTTTCGTCAACTCACGTAGCTCCCTCAACGTGTATGTATGGGATTGGGTGGGTGCCTCCTTGGAAGGTACGTGATTGGGGGGAATTCTCTCACTAGGGGATGCATTAGGGAGGGTTCATCCCACTTCATTTTCTAACTTCAGAATTGTATTATTTTTGTTGTGAACAATCGCTCCTCACAGTTCTATCCTACTACCATTTAATCCCTTTTATTGTGTATTAAATTTCCCCCTCCAGCTCTCCCCAAAGCTTTTGGTACGTTATCTTAGCAAACTTTCACACGCATGTAGAGACACCCCTTGTTTGTCTGTTCGTGTGAGTGAGGGCTCACCCCATATAATTTATGTTATCTTTTATAATAATAACGCTTGGAATGGAATGCAATGAAATGAACACCCGTCCCACAGTACGCAAACATCAAGTACAATTCTGTTTGCACCTTAGTACTGTGGACCCATCTCATGGATTTCACCTGTTCGCTCCTAAAACCCTACGGCGCACATAACTGGAGAAACTACATAGCAAACAGTCATACTTTCATATTATGCATACCCCAGAATAAGTAAACAGACGTACGTACGCTGCTCAGTTGCCCCTCGAACAAGTGCAGTCCACAGCTTTTGAATAATCTAGCTATCTAGCATCTTGAATAAAATCCTAGCAGTTTTACCGGCGCTTTCTTTTATCAAGACAATCTGCAATCCAATTTATGACTTTCGAAGGAAATCCATACGATCTCATTTTACTTATGAGCTTTGAATGTGCAACTGTATCGAAAGCACGTGTTAAATCTATTTAAATTATATCCACACATTTACCCTTATCCAACACTTTTACAATTTCAGTAACAAACAGTAACATTTGTGTCAGAGTAGACTTTCACGCCTGAGACCCGTGTTGAGCTGTAGAAGTAAGCTTATTTTCTGATATGTGTTCCATCATAGGCCATTTAAGTATTTCTTCCATTGCTCTACAACAAACTACTGTGAGACTTACAGGACGATAGTTTTTAGGGTCCTGCCTGTTACCTTTTTTGAATATCGGGAATACATTTGCCGTTTTCCATCTTTTCGGTACCTGACCCGTTGCATACGACAGAGAAAAAATTTGACTTAGAGGTCCTGCTAACTCGAAAGGAAGTTTCTTCAGCAAGATAGATGGAATACCATCCGGGCCTGAGGACTTTTGCAGCTAAACGATTTTGGGCAGACCACACAATAAATTCATCAAAATGCACATCATTCATAACTGTCGTTGTCAAATAGCAAAACGTCTCAGTTCGTGAACTGACCAAACATTTTTGTCAGATGGGAATCTGACATGTCAGATAGCGAACTGTGTTAAACTGGCAGAGCTACGCGTACGTGACATGTCAGATCGCGAACTGACCACTCAAACGTTCCAGATTGCAACCTACCAAATTTCAGTTTGTCTAACTGTAAAACCAAATTCTACTTTCTGCTAAGTCTGCTTTTTATTTATGTGTTCGATAAGAACTAGATGTAGGTGATCTTGTTGCAGGTTGTGTGCGGTAGTCCAGTAAATCTATTTGCATTCGAGTTAAAAGATGTTCAGTTACAATCGGCTGCGAAGGTCTAACCTTTCGTTTCTTCATTCTCTTCAGTTTGCGAGTTTCACACTGTTTTAGGTAAATGTCACTTGAAAACCGAGGAATTGACTAGTTTTTGAGATGATGTAAAAGTTTCAATCGGCATCCGTGTCCAAGCCTGATGTGGGATTCTTGAATTTCTTCATAAGGTACTACATAAGTCACATTTGGCATCTTTACTAGGCGATCTCCATCACGAAGTTGGATAATGTCATACGTTCGGAGTAGATGATACTCAGCGCTTGTTTTCTTTTCTTCTAGCATTCTCTATTGCACCAATTTTCTCAGTGACTTCCGAAAGCTTTGGTGGCTTTTCGTTAGGATGGCTACGGTAGTACTCATCAAGAAAATTATAAAATGTCAGTGATCCAGCCATTCGGGGTAATCTGAGAGATATCGTCGACTCGATATTACTTTATCGAGTTTCGGATAAAAGAACTAGATGCTAATAGCTTGCAGAAGATTGTGAAAGAATGAGTAGTCGGTATGGTTCGACTAATTAAAAAATTTTATACAGCTTTGCTATGTAGCTGATTAGAACTTAACAGATTTAAATTTTAAACAATTCAGGAATAGATTTTATTAATTATCCAACTTTAATGAAAATTAATTTTATTAATTATCCAACAATTTATGTAGTTTATCTAAGACAAATAAAACTTGGAAATCAGTTTTAGCGGAAAGTAGAACTAGATTTTGCAATCTGACAATGTCAAATTTTGCAGATTGCAATCTGATACGTCTCGGTTGGCCAATTCATCTGACATGTCAAATAGGCGTAATTCTGTCGGTTTAGCACAGTTCTGCTATGTGACATGTCAGATTGCAATCTGCCAAAAATATTTGGCCAGTTCACAAACTGACAGGTTTTGCTATTTGACAACTGCATATACGTATTATCAAGAGTACATAATACATAAGAATGTGACAGCTGGCAGGCTGTATGTTATCAGCTATCGAGCTATGCTCTGCACGCTAATGCCCCCCACCCCCGCAATTGCGTACCTAGTGGACCTCCCCGCCAATCAGTACCCAGTATGCAATTGCGTATGCTCACTTTTTCCATCGTAAGCCACCCTCCCGCAAATGTGATCTACCATTCGTCTGTTGAAAAAGTGATGGGCCTGTTTTGCGGGGGGGGGGGGTCGACTGATAGGTCACATTTGCGGGGGGAGGTGCCTTCCGATAGAAAGGAATGAGCATACGCAATTGCTAATTTGCAGGGGGATCCACTAGGTACGCAATTGCGGGGGTGGGCCGCTAGCGTGCAGAGCATGGTTCGAGAGCTGATAACATAGAGCCTGATAGCTGTCACCCTCTTATCAATTATGTACTCTTGGTATTATCAAGAGTATATACATAATAGTAAGAGTAGGAAATTCTTACACTAGCATGTACAAATCATGATAGGTATGCTCGGTTCACTAACTCGGGCCCACAGTGCACTAATTACACGCTTTCATAGAAGCGTGTGTCTGCTCGCAAATTAGCCCGTTAGCCTAAGGCTTATGGTAGGTAATTTATTAATTATTTTAATTAATTAATTACAACTTTAATTATTGTTTATTGATATTGTTTGTCATTGGCACTGACAGTTGTCAAACCTTAGCTTGCGGTATTAAAATTTTTTCTTTCCTAAGAAAAAGAAAAAGATTACAGAATATTTAAAAGAAAATTTTGTTCCCTCAAATGGCATGGCTGTACCTCTAACGGACTGATGGAATAGGGAAATCTTCACCCACAAAGCCTGAAAATGCATTGACTCCGTGCCAATTGCAGTATTTTTGCCGACAAAGTTTATCATGAGCACATTGGAATGGATGCGGTACTGGGAGATTCTAAAGTGGCCATGCAAAGGGTAACTACTGTAGAAAGAAGAAGCCGCTCGGCAACAACCGTCTGGCCTGGTTGCCGACACGCATAATTGTCAGCTCTTCTAGTGAATGATTGGGCGTTATAAAATGTTCTTGATTGTTTCACTCGGACTCTTAAGGGGGGCGACTTAAATGGGAACACCCCAATTTTTTGCATAATTATACGCAATATGTGCATGGTCAAAAATATTTGGTCGTTGGTTCTCAGCTGCTTGCTCGGTATCCGAGAAACGGTCCGACCCACCACGTTCGTGACACCCATTATAAATACAAAACATTTCTCCTTGTTGTTGCCTTCACTGAAAACATCTACGATTTGTCACAATAAGAGAAGACATATTGGATAACACACATATGTATTAGCTTTCCTGTAACCCTAACGGTTAAAGAGTAATGCTATCCTAAACTTGAAGAATCGTCAAAAATTTGGAAAATCGTGGCCGCCCATTCAAAAAATTTAAGTATGGAAAGAGCAGAAAAAATGCTACAAGGTTACCGAATCAGTTTTTAATTGCATTAACCCCCCTTAAGTTACGGGGGGGTCCCGAGTTCATTAACCGAGCATACCTAGTAGACATGGGCACGGGTATAAAAATAGGAAACCCGGCACTACCCGAAGCCCTACCTACGCTCGGGTACCCAGCTACCCGGGTACCCGAGCAATTTTCGGGCACTTCTCGGGTACCGAAAGCAAAATTGCAATCTCAAAGATTATTTCTGCTTGCCATTAAAATAAAGCAATTTTATGGTACATTGCAAGCAACTTAATTCTTTTTGAGTTAGTGCCTGGTTGCAGGACAGGGTTTTAGTGACTAATGACCAAAAGTCTTGGTATGAATCTGGTCATGAACCATGGTCAATCTATATATTACAGAATTCAACACACTCGTAAGAAATTAGTATGTACAGTATCATTTGATTTTATGCAAATGGACGCAGCTCTATGACATTTTCGCAAAAGAGTAAAGTTGAGTAAAATAGAGCTAAAGTGTTTTGATTCGTTTCCTTTAACTCCCCGCAAGGCAAACTTTCCACTTTTAACTCTATAACTACAATGATAAGGTTAAATTTAACTCCGCTTAACTCTTGCGCGAAAAAGCCCTAAGGCAGCAAGCAAAGTTGTGAGATTCAAATAAAGAGTTCCAACCAACTTGTGCCCAGAGTTCCATTCCAAGTGCATACAGATTTCAGATTTGTGTACTGCGTTATGCAACTGTTCAGCAAAATCCAGGACAAAAACTTCCCACTTGCCTTGCTCTTCTTGCGAATCGAATTATTGAATTCCTTCAAATCGAATAAGTTTATTATATAAACTGGTGGTCGATAGCATATCCATACAAAGGCTTAGCTTGTTTGGTCAGGTTTCGAGGTCTTTGCGCATTGGGGATTAAACTGGAAAAGCCATAAAATCCAGTTTTAACTGGATATCGGGTACCCAAAGCAGGACCGCCGGGTACTCGTCTACCCGTGCCCATGCCCATAATTTGTACATGCTAGAGTAGGGGTATCTTACTTTACTATTATGTACTCTTGGTATTATGGAGTATATATGTCGCAGTCTAAATGCGAGAATTTCAGGATAATTGCAATTGGGCTAGTCTAATAGCATGAGACTGAGAAAAACTGCTGTTAGACTGAAAATTTTCAGTCTAATTGCAATTAGACGTACCATTGTTCGTCTAATTGCAATTGGGCGAACAGTGTCTCGTCTAATTGCATTTTGATATAAAATGTTTTGCTTAATGCATAAGAACAGCGCGAAAAGATATTACGTCATGAAGAATAACTTTGAAAACATGGTAGAATTCTATTTCGTTTAGACATTGAAAACGTGAAAACTTTAAAGGATTTAAAGGATACTCCGAAGGATTTTGAAAACACAGTAGAAATTATCTAATTTATTAGAATTTGGAGACTTTCAGAAGCTTAAAATTTTCAAATTTTGACAGTCGAACTAATATTTGGATCTCAAGGTTTTATACAATTTTTACAATATTTTTTATTTTACATGAACATTTTTATTATTGCATAGAAGCCCTCAAAACTAAAAATGGGTTAAAATAAAAAAGTAACAGTATATGACATTTTTTCAAAACGGTTAAACACTAATTCACAAATAACTGTGAGCCCACACAAAAACAAAACCTTTTATGCAATAAAAATGGCTTTTCTTGTTAAAATTATTTCCTCCCCAGTGATCAATACTTGCAATCCAAACTAAAGTTCGATTGGTCAAAGTTTGAAAGTTTAAACTTTTGCATGTCTTAAAATTAAATGCAAATTACACTAGATGTGTGCACTAAAGTCTTCAAGTCTTCAATATCTAAACGAAAAGTATTTCTGCTATGTTTTTACAGCTATTCTTAAAATATTTTTCGAATTTATGTGCCCTTCTCCGTATACAGTTACAGTGAAGCGCTGTTCTAATACATAAACAGTTTACATCAAAATGCGATTAGACTGAAAAAGTTCGCTCAGTCTCATGCTATTAGGCTAGCCCAATTGCAATTAGACTGAAATTCTCCGTCTCATTACAATTAGACGGAAAATGCTTTTAGACTGCGACATATATATATATATATATATATATATATATATATATATATATATATATATATATATATATATATATATATATATTTATATGTGTGTGTGTGCGTGTGTGTGTGTGTGCGTGTGTGTGTGCGTGTGTGTGTGTGTGCGTGTGCGTGTGTGTGTGGTTTATTTATTTAATGGTTTATGTTGTAACTCATTTTTGTCCTGGTTTTGTCCTGTAAAAATTACAGGTTTGGTATCTCATTTAGGATTGTCAAAACTCGAACAAAATACAGGTTTCCTTAGCATTTTCTATACAGGAAACTAATGTAATTTTCACTTTTCGAGATATCGGCATGTAATTTTCACTATTCGAGATACCGGTAAAATATGCATAAGTTACTTTTGTGAAAAATACAGGAAGCTCTGCTAGTGACTGATTGCACAGGAGCACTTTCTGGAACACTACGAGAATTCCTGTACAGGTGTCTTTCTAAGAGTGTTAAAGCGATATTTTTAAACGATTAAACCGTTGAATGAAGTAAAAAAACTGAATGAAATTTATCTAACACATAAATAAAAGAAGAAATGCCAGACTGAAATGGGTTTTCTGCCATACCTGAACGGGAGGTCAAATTTCACTGACCCCTGTGGAAGCAAATTTCGGTACGCCGTGTGACAGCAATTTTTTCTATAAGTGTCGTAAGCGATTTTCGCGTTTTTTTAACAGAAAAACAACTATTTTTTGGCAAAAGCAGCATTTTTCGGATGTTTTCTAGAAAAATAGTGATTTTAACTGAAAAGTTCGCAGGCACAGCTTGTGGTTTCGAGCTATGACACACAAGCATATGGCGTGTGAGCGAACCCCAGTTCTGGCCAACTGATTTGTGTGGAGACACCAGGGGTTCATGATTTGCGGTGTGGTAGTCACCATTTGGCGAGCCAAGCATAAATTTTACACCGATAACAGAGAGTGAGCCTAGTAGCATACTTTTATCACTATGCACTCTTGCTACTGTGTCCACTACGCATAGTTGTAAAATTCGATTTTGAATTCGAAACGGAAGCTTCTTTTAGAAGGTTCCATCAAACTGTCTTAATTGTTCCAGCCAGAACAAGCTGTTAAGTGTTTCAGTGAGCCAAGAAAATTTTAAATATGTATGTTTGATTAAACAAAAATATGGTTCTCTGATACAGGCAAGCTACTGAGAGCTAGTTAAGAAAACCAACCACCAAATATTTCTCTGGCCACACACATTTTCGTATGCAAAATCAATTTGATCCTACAAGTTGGGACAAATTTTGAATTACCCCTTCTCGTAATCCAGAAAACTGTAGTTGTGGAGCTACCTCTTCACTCCGAAAAGAAGTTGCTTTTTATCAAACGTGCCTTTAAGGATTTGTTTTCTCTGCGCAGCGGCTTTGTGGCCTATAATTAGGCCTTAGACTGCCCTGCATAGGCGTAGGTCGCACTATAAACTGTTACGTCTGGCTTAGCCTCTGACAAGACCCGTTCCCTTGTTGTCAATAAGCTTTAATTTCAATCATCAACTTCATTTTTACTGTACAAAATTCATTCTTTAGAAGATTTCTGTGATTGAATACATTTAATGAGATTCCATCATCAAGTACAACATCTACCTGCTGATTCTCTGCATTCTCAAAAGAACCAATCAAGCTGTCTGATTTAGACGTGAGTGTTGCTAGGGCATTACTGTAATAAACAACGCTTGTCTTAAAATCGGTATATAAATATTGTTTGATACGATTTTTACTCCTGCTGGAGCAGGAATGTTTAAAAAATGGATATGTTTAGCACACATTGAGTCATTTTCCACCTAGAAGCCCTATCTTCAAAACGGGGCTAGCTTAGGACTGTTTTTTGTTTTGATTATGCAAATTTTAGGCTAGCAAGTATTTAAGCAAGAGAACTGACTGCCGTCGCGCAGTCTTCGACTGTCAACTGTTCAATTTCAAATCAAACTTATCAGTGACGGTTTTTGTTCTTAATCGTGTTTAAAGGGAATCGGCCACTGGCGGTACTGGATTTATTCAACAGGAAAAAAACAGTGTTTTGGCCGAATATTGGCAACGTCGCCATCACTTACAAACATGGCTGTTTTGAGGTTTCATGTCTCACCGGTACAGCGTACAGTATCTCCTTAGCTGTGTTTACTGACTGTTCGCAAGTGTTTCGAAAAAGAGAAACTATTAAGCAATACGCAGTCAACTAAATGCAACTTCAATGAACTTCTCACTGAGTGAATAAATTCATTAAATGAACTAAAGTCTGACCAAAAACTCTTAGAACTGAATTGTGTGCGCCCGTCCTGAGTTCACTTTGAAGTTAACCTACATAAACTACACATTTTACACTTATAGTTCTCACGAGGAGGAGAATCCGTTAAAACGATTGTATCCAGTTTATATCCGGTTACCGGATACTACTAATAGAAACTTTTCAGATTCGAAAGGAAAATACTAATTTACTCACATGGTTGTCCTTGCCCAAAAGATTTCAAAAACTTAGGTTGCATCGGGTCCTTTTGCGGTAAAAGGATGGCTAGGTACCAAAATTGTACAGCCGGTGGGTGGATTGTACAATTATTCTGCGTGAGGTTTTGGATTCGTCTCCTCGAATTAAAAACTTTCCAAACTTTCTGGAGATTTAGATTTAGATTTAGATTTTCACTCAAAAACTGTGGTCGCATCTCGTTCCAAAAGAACGGAAAAACGTTTTTTCGGGTTGGATGGACTGAAACACGTGTGTTCTGGCAGAATGACTGCTTGGGAGGCTTGTCCTATTTTACCTGTGTTAAAGTAATGGATTATCAGATCCATTTGCGTTCTGGAACTTGAAGCTTGAAATGCTATGCGCTGTTGTCTCAGCATCCGATTTGCAATTAGCATTCTCTTAAAGTGCCAAATGTTAGATATATGTTGCGTGCTAAACTGGGAAGTCGGATGAGTGAATTCCCGGGTTGTGACGAGCAGCTGAGAGCCAGCTAAGAAAACGGACGACCAAAAATTAGCGAGAAATAGTCAGAGTTTTCCTCACTTAATGGAAGTGCATCAGAATAAGCAGTAGGCTATTACGCTTCATTCTGCATTACACGAAAAGTCTCCTGAAAGAATCAGTTTACTTTTTTCCTCTTAGATTCAACTGGTCTGGGTCTTCCCGTTTCCAGTGGACTTCTGAGAGTGGCATTCTAATGTCCGCTGAAAGTGCCGAAACTCACTGCAAGAGAAACACATTTGAAAGTAACAAGGATAGATAGTTCTATTCTAATGAAACTTAATTGTAAAGATAATAACTGAGCTTGCAGGTGTTCCAGAACTGGCGAGATTCCATTTTTGGAAATTTACTTTAGAATTTGGAAATTGATTTTTGGTTCATAGCTATCACTTCCAAGATATTAGATTTGCGTTCTCTAACATTTGAAGCTTGCTGTGTGCCATGTCCATTACTTTGCCTCCGTAGAGCATAAAGAATTATATTTTAGTCACTCGTAGCTAGACAATTACATGGTAATATACTGCATAAGCTTTTACTGAATGAGAGTCCCAAAAGCTAGCAAGCAAATTCTACACACAGCAGAAGAAAAGAAAGAAAAGATTAGTCACCTTAAATGTTAAACATATCACATTCAAATACAACGGCATAATGGACGAAATCTCAATGTTTAGGCGTCATATGAGATTGGCATACTTAAACTTTAACTGCTGTTCCTTCATGGAACAGCCAGCGGTAATCTCAGTCAGATGATTTCGAGAAATGCTACATTTTGGACCCCGGCAATTCATGAAACTTTCAGAGTTGCCGACGGCTGTTAATATTTGAATCGTGTTAAATACGTTTTGTCCCTAAATAATATATTAGTAGTATAATGATGTTTCGGTTTATAGATGGCTTTGAGCTTAGAGTACAGAACCAATAATGAGAGTCGCTTCATGTTCCATCATTGGTTAGGCGACATTTGGTATGTCCCAGTTTGTTGTTCTAGGTTCAATGTTCAAATTTGAACAGCTTGCGTCAATAAGAATAGGAAATATATACACTGTAAAATTTTGGAGGATATATTTGCTTTGTAAATAGAATGGCGGGTTAATCCCTTGACAATTCTTGCGTGTGATCAGTTTATTCCTCTTTGCTTAAGCTAATTAAACAGCCTCAGTCACTGAACATAGCGGAGTCCAAGAGACAAAAGTTGTTATTCAATGAACACGATTCGTCCGCACTAGTTCAGCATCGGTCGTTGTACAGATGTTTCGTTAGTAAAGACAAAGTTGATTTTTATGCGAAACTAATTCCTCGCCAAACATTTAGCGACACGCGCACCAAACAAGATGGTGGTAGAATGTATTAAGTGGCATATATTTCTGTCAAATGTTTTACTACTTTCAGGATGCTTGCAATAAATTTAATTTACCAAAACATTCTGAATAAATGCTTAGTTCTTAGTCAGTTTCAACGTTCATGTTCATGTTAATCCGATTTCTGTTGCCCGTATGTTCGAAACTTCTACTGTCCTGGACAATTAACTGGACAGCGAAAAGTAAATAATGTCAAAAAGTAATCATTATGCAACGTCCCACATTAACTATATTAATGTCCTCAAATGGCATGTTAAAAGAGCTTCTACTACAAATCATGAACGAATTTCGATTACTATAATTGCGAAGGATTATGAGCCAGTTTCTACTGATCTGTCTCGCAAACAATTATTCGTTCTGCGAAAATATGATTAGAATACATAAGAAAGTGACCAAATTACTATCCGTAGGATGAATAGCTTAACTATTACCAAATATAGAACAAGTAGGCATAATACGATAACAACAAGAAACAACAACAACAAGAAACCTTCTTTTCTCTTAAATTTTCTCGTCTTCTCATTTCGCTGCACCAGATTTTGCGCAATAAACGGAAGCTAAACACTATTGCGGACGAATTTTATGAATATTCCTTATTTGTAAAAGCAAACTTGGAGCAATCGAAGATAAAAAGCAGAAAACCGCCTTCTGCTACTTTTGTCTTCAACCTCGCCTTTAACCTTTAACGTTACTACCGAAACTGGACTGAGTTAAGAAAAATGGTTCATAAAAATAATTAACATTCAAAAGCTTCTTCGTTCCTTCCAACGTATATAATTTCAGATACTGTATCCAAATAGATGGAATATTTTTGCTTCGGGGGTATGGGTCATGGGCTGACTTAAAAAATTGACATCATCATCATGACATGAATCATATCAATGAGTAAAAATTAGTACTAAGACCGTGCTGTATCAAGCCTTGTTTCTTCATTTCCTACTTTAAGTTCAAACATTTTCAAAATCAAAGAAATGCATTTGTAAAATTTCAAGGTTTCGGCTGATACACTTCAAAATTCATTTTCACCATCAAATAATTGCACGCCTACTACACACGCAAGAGTATCATGCGAAATCCTCAATCATTTAAAAATAATAAATGAGCATCTCATTGCAGTAACTTTTGTAGGATGAACTACAGCAGCGAAACTTCAGCATGGTTTGACCTTGACCTGGATTGGGAACAACCCCCACTGATCAAGCGAATTTTTCTGTCATGTCTATTAAATATTGGAGTTTTGTGCTTCTGTGGCATTTCTGGTTATGTTGCAAATATGGTTATGGTTATGTAATCAGGGTAATGCTCGGACACAAGGCAGAGTTTTCTGGGACGTTTTTCTTGTTCACTCGATTTCTCGCCTCGACTGACCTGATAATGATGTCAGTTGAACTTGTCTATTCTTTGCCTTGCTCTATAGCAGGTCCCCAGATGGTGCCGTACTGGTATCATAATTTGTTCGGATTGGCACGACTTTGGGCGGTTTGGACTGAAGTTCCAACAATGGTTATAGTTTCGCTCAACCGGTATATTGCATTGTTTCACGCTGGAATCACTAAATCCCTATTTTCCTATAAAAACACATGCGTAATGATCGCATCTTCGGGCATATTTAGTGTGGTCTTTATTAGCTGGGCAGTGTTTTGTAGATGTCATGCTGTGTATGTTGGATATACATGGGCATTTCCTTGTATCAGTCCATGCATGCGTCCCTTCTTTATGGCCACAGCAATCATAAGCATGTCTTGCAATGTACTGGTTACTTTGGTATACTTAACAATATACGTGAAGCTGAAAACTACCCAAAAGAATAGTTGGAAAAATGCAAATAATGAAGCAAGCAAGCGACAAAATATTGCCGCTAAAAGGGAAGCAGCTCTTATGAAACAATTTGCACTGATTTCGTTAGCTTTTGTTTTTCGAAACCTCATGTTCTTAATTGTGCACGAAATCAAGATTGATCAATTTGTCGCTGGATTTGTTTCCCATTTTGCGACTAATCCCATGTCCGCTACGACTCCTTATTGTTATTTAACATTTTCGTCTGCGTTCCGACAGCATCTTACTTCTAGACAGTCGAAGGTCCAATCTGCTGTTCTGCGCACGACATGATAGACACCGCAGTATGAAGAGACACACAACCTGTTTAATGATTTCATCCATGGCATCAAGTTTACCTTCACGATGCGGTTATTTTATTGAATAAACATAGTGACGTCATTTGCTTGTTTTACTTAGACTTGGTGGACCCTTTGACACTGCTGCTACTAATAGTTTATAGTCGGAAGAGAGAAACAGTAGGTGCTTCCTAATGTATTAGCGAAATTAACCATCTAACGTCTAGAGAGAGGAATATTTAACTTAGTTGAATATGATAGATATATATTAAACTAATTAAATTTTGAAAAAACATTAAATTGCAGGCTGGCCACATCACGACCAATCATATATATAGTTCATAAAAGTACGAGTATGCTCCGATTTCTGGTCATACAACTCGCGAATGCATTTCATAAACTGTTTCACAATGGTAATGAATTGACATCCTGACTCTGACAAACCACTTACTGTATTATTTTAACTACGGAAGCTTTATAGGCCAGGCGTAGACATCAATCAGAGAGATGCAATCCCCGGTGGAGAAAGCAAGTATATCCGCATAAAGTCATAGTTAAGGATCCGAACTCGATATGCCCAACTACCAACAGTGCTAAGTGCTAATTGTATGCTACTAGGCAAGTTCCCTGTTATCAGAGCAAAACTAAGCTATGTTTGCTAACGGCTGACCACCCCTGCCCTAAATAGACCTATCATTTCAAAGAAATTCGCTCGCTACGCTTACGTTCTATAGATCGAAGCAGGCACAACTGCTTTCATTTTTTGAGCTTAATACGTAATGCGAATAGCTCCGGTCCTATATTTCACGTGAGGCTGGGATTTTAATAAAAAAGTCAAAAACTGAGATTTTCCAGTGAAAGACTCATCGCATATTCAGAGAATCAGCGAGGACGATCAGTTACATGCAATATCTTTCGGTATATCATTTTTCTAATTTACAAATTCAAGCACCTTCCGGCTTCCTGGAACTAACTGTAACCAACGCACTCAGACGACCTGAGAATATAAAGCTTTGTATAAGCGCATTTACAATATATTTCAATGTTTAATGTTTTAATTTTAACTTAAGTTTAAATTTAAGATGCTTTAACAACGACAAGACATCTCCGAACCCTCAGGTAAGAGCCTTAACTGCATTCAATCCATGGTTAATTGGTGGCCCTTTTGTTTGGCTCAGGAAACCCTTAAATTGTCTACTTGGCTGTCTTAGCTGTAACATATACGCTGACATTGCCTAGAACAGTACTTTCTAATGAACATGAAGAAACAAGCAAGTAATAAACCACAATAACATACATGTAAAATTTGCAAATAAGTCATTATACCGAAACTGCGTGCTTCACGTCAAAATCAAAATCATAATATATTGGATTCCGAATAGATTTCTTGCATTATTCATGCGATTGCATTGCACTACTGATCCTCAGCATCCTCAACTGTCGAACATTCTCTCTGTTTTGTTACATACAACAATAATTGTCCTAAAACATGCAACGGCTGGTTTGGTGATCAAAAATCAGAAATCAAAATTTTGATGAGTTTTTAACTTTTGATTCAAAATAAAAATTAAAATTATTAAAAATGTAGACACCCTATGCTTACAAAATCGGAATCAATTGACATTTAGAAAAATTAAGTACTAATAATAAGGTATCAAAAATCAAAGCATTCAATTTTTATTTTTGTCTTACTTACAAAATCAAAAATCAAAGCGCTGATTTCAAGTTATCTTCAGGAACAAAACCCAATATTAAAAAATCAAGCGCTGCCTATAGTCTGCAAAATATATTTGATTTTTGTTTTATAGTCAGTTTGAATAATATAATTTTGTTATAATATCGTTGTATGGTGTACTTCCTGTGCCAGACGTAAACGCAAAATGATGGGAATGTGTGCTCGTTAACCACTGCCTCTGTAGTTGTGTTGTGCACCGGCCCTGTTTAGTGACCTTACAGTCCAGAGTGGGCCGGTGACTAGCCGTTCGGTCAAATATCAAGAGTACATAATAGATAAGAGTGTGACAACTGGCAGGCTCTATGTTATCAGCTCTCGAGCCACGCTCTGCACGCTAACGGCCCACCCCCCCCCCCGCAATTGCGTACCTAGTGGACCCCCCGCAAATGAGTATCTAGTACGCAATTGCGTATGCTCACTCTTTTCTAAAGGAAGGCACCCCCCCCCCGCAAATGTGACCTATCATTCGACCCCCCCCTCCGCAAAACAGACTCATCACTTTTTCAACAGACGAATGATAGGTCACATGTGCGGGAGGGGGTGGCTTACCATAGAAAAAGTGAGCATACGCAATTGCGTACTGAGTACTGATTTGCGGGAGGGGTCCACTATGTACGCAATTGCGGGGGGGGGGGGGTGGGCCGTTAGCGTGCAGAGCATGGCTCGAGAGCTGATAGAGCCTGCCAGCTGTCACACTCTTATCTATTATGTACTCTTGCAAATATATATGACACTGCCGACTGGCCAGTGACAGTTTCTGCAGCTTATCGCCTTGAGGTGGTGGTATCGTTTACCGCATTGGTGTAGACTAAAAAATTTTAAATGGCAACCTACATGTTTGACCAATTTGCACCATTTAATAACAAAAATTTTGCGTATTTTCAATAAATGTAGCTTTCATTGTTGAGTGGTAACTCACAATTTGGAAAAATTAAAATGAAATTTTGAACAAGAATTACTTTCGAATAAATTAAATTAGAGAGCTGAAATTTGGTATGCGAAGCCATGAATATCTTGTCGAGGGTCATTTTTCAGCATTTTGGTTACTGTTTAGCATGTCGAAAGAAAACTACTAAAAACGCACATTTTTGCTATTTCTCAAAATTCAACATGTGATATCTCAGTTGTTTTTGACTCAAACAGAAAACTAGGAAAATTGACCCTGCAGTAGGTTTTAATCAATTCGTATGCCTAATTTGAAAATACAACATTACTCGAAGTATGAGAAAACCTTGTTTAAAACTTAAATTTCCTTCAGTATTTAACGGTAAGCCTAATTTCTAGATAGCTAAGTGCTGGCTTGCCATTACAAATGCGCAGTAGTCCTGACGAAAAGGAATTGATTTTGATATCGTAAAATAGTGAAACACACTACTTGGGGGAGCAGGACAATGGGTGGGGCGGAGTTATTTATTTCCATATATGTTTACAGACGCTTTGGAAATGGTGGGGTGGGCCGAAAAACGTTATTTTATTTGTACTCCCCCTTTCGCAAATTTTCTTCCCCACCCCGCATTCTTCACGCGCTGAATATGTCTGAATATTACTGTGATGAGTTATTTTAAGTTGCCAGTTTTCCACAATTATTAAATTGCCGCTAAAAGGGAAGCAGCTCTTATGAAACAATTTGCACTGATTTCGTTCGCTTTTGTTTTTCGAAACCTCATGTTCTTAATTGTGCACGAAATCAAGATTGATCAATTTGTCGCTGGATTTGTTTCCCATTTTGCGACTAATCCCATGTCCGCTACGACTCCTTATTGTTATTTAACATTTTCGTCTGCGTTCCGACAGCATCTTACTTCTAGACAGTCGAAGGTCCAATCTGCTGTTCTGCGCACGACATGATAGACACCGCAGTATGAAGAGACACACAACCTGTTTAATGATTTCATCCATGGCATCAAGTTTACCTTCACGATGCGGTTATTTTATTGAATAAACATAGTGACGTCACTTGCTTGTTTTACTTAGACTTGGTGGACCCTTTGACACTGCTGCTACTAATAGTTTGTAGTCGGAAGAGAGAAACAGTAGGTGCTTCCTAATGTATTAGCGAAATTAACCATCTAACGTCTAGAGAGAGGAATATTTAACTTATGGCTCAGTCATTTTAAAAATGGCAAGACATGTATGATATTTGCGAAGAATTCACCTTTATGGCCCTAAATTTCTTCGCACATTTTAATAAAATGTGCGAAGAAATCAGATGAATTCTTCAAAGATTTCCTGTGATTTCTGCGCATTTGGCACTTTCCTTTGACCGATTCTCTACAAATTTTTGTAAAGAAATTTGCACAAAAAACGTGAAATTTGCGGAGATTTCAGTGCCAAAATTAAGGCACTCCATGGGTATTAAATTTCAAGTGTTTACTTTGCAGATTAGGTGTCATCTTTATGCACAGCTGTATTGTTCGCTTTGCACAAAGATGACCTCAATGAAAATTGTTTAAAGACACAAGTTTTAATGCACACGTATGTGTGCATAAAATGATGGGGAAAGGTAAAGGCTTTAAATGGGAGGGTTTATTGTTTTTATTTGAAACGTTTGGTTCTACTACATTTTTAAAATGCCCGTATTTATTGTTGTCATGTATGTATATGCAGTTGCTGAATAGTGCAATTCTTTATTAAATTGTACAAATTGGCATTTCGCTCTTGACATGTATAAAGTATATTGAATTGAATGTATTAATGTGCAAATATTGTGTGGTTTAAATACACACGTTTTATAACACACGTTTTATAATGCACGCTTTTGTATGCATTAAAATGATAAAAATGGAGGGCAAGAGGTGGCTTTAAAACGCAGGGTTTATTTCTTTAGACTTAAAGATGGGGTTTCATTTGAAGATGTGCGTATTGCTGAGTAGAACTAAATGTACAATTGCTAGTTGTGTTGTGCAGTGTTTATTAAATGCACGTATTGTTGACATGTCATATAAACGCTGTTTAATTGTAAACGTACCAATTTTCGCATTAAATAAAATGCAGTGTGAGATTCAGTAGTTCATAGGTAGTCGTAGGTTTATAAAGTCAAAAACATTTAACATCTATATGACGTCTCTATCAGGGACTTATGACGTCTCTATCAGGGACTCTGTATGACGAATTTTTTGGGCACCAGCAGCAGTAAACAGCGTGGCTTATAAATGCAATTTTTCAGAAAAGGTAGGGGGGAGGGTCCACCCCCCCAGCCCCAACCCCATTCCCAAATTTATCAAAAATACAAAGGCATGGCGAAATTTTTGGGCGCCAGCAGCAGTAAACAGCGTGGCTTATACATACAGAAAAGGTAAGGCGGAGGGTCCACCCCCCCCACCCCCATTCCCAAATTTATCAAAAATACAAGACATGACGAATTTTTTGGGCACCAGCAGCAGTAAACAGCGTGGCTTATAATTGCAATACTCCAGAAAAGGTAAGGGGGAGCGTCCTCCCCCCCCAGCCCCAACCCCATTCCCAAATTTATCAAAAATACAAAGGCATGGCGAAATTTTTGGGCGCCAGCAGCAGTAAACAGCGTGGCTAATAAATACAACATTACAGAAAAGTAAGGGGGAGGGTCTACCCCACCCCCAGTACCAACCCTATTCCCAAATTTATCAAAATACAAAGGCTTGAAAAAAGTTTTAGAGCGCCAGCAGCAGTAAACAGCGTGGCTTATAAATGCAATATTACAGAAATAGTAGTGGAGGGAAGTTTGTTTTAAGAAAGCAGCCCCCCCCCCACCAGCAGCAGCAGTGTGGAGCTATAAATTGCTAAGACGTGTAACGAGAGCATCACCCCCCCCCCCCTCCCAACCAACAGACCCAACTCCACCGATTAAAACTTCCAAGTGAACGTACGAAAATTAAAAGCTAGTATCAAGTGGAAACAAAAATTTACCTGCTACCGTTTGACATGAGAGCTATCCAAATGTAATCAAAAATAAAACAAACCTGGACGCAGCAGCAGAAAGCGGCGTGCAATGCAAACTCCAATCTTGATAAAAAATAAAATTATAATTAACAAAAGTTATACAAAAATTGTAAACATTGTAAAAATCAGCAAATTGAAAAAATTAACAAGGTATAAATAGACAGCAGCAGAAAACAGCGTGTCTATTTACAATTCCAATAAATTTAAAAGTACGGTTTCCCTCCAAAACACCCAATAAAGGGTGTTTTGCAGAGAAATTTGCGCAAAGTCAACCCTACCTACAGAAAGAAAGAAACACACTAACTGACCTCTCTACTGGCACCTATTGATGCAGACGCCTTCTCCCTTCCTTTGTCCCGCCTACTAGATAAGAGTCTAGGCGCCAATAACATTCAAACAAATGAGAGAAGGGGGCCATTACAATAAACAAACTTTAAATAGTCACAATTTTAATTTTGCAAATATCCAAAATTGTTATCAAGTATAACTGTTAACATTCCCTAAGTATTTAACTATTTTTCAATACATTCAAACAGTGTTTTAATAATTTGACAGCTGTCCCCCCGCTTTCTGCACAAAGATGACCTTAGTACTAACTGTGCACAAAGAAAAAGGTCAAGTACGCAATAAAGATATAATCTCAATTTCAATAGAAATGAAGCCAAATGAAATCTTCAAAGAAATTTCCAAAGAAAATCGGCAAAACCCGATTTTCTTTGGAAATTTCTTTGAAGATTTCTCCACATTTTGCACTGAAATCTTTGAAGATTTCAGGTGCAATCTTCGCAGAATTCAGGGAATTTCTCCGCAAATATTACATCATCAAAACTGAATTCTTCGCAAATATCATACATGTCTTGCCATTTTTAAAATGACTGAGCCATTAGTTGAATATGATAGATATATATTAAACTAATTAAATTTTGAAAAAACATTAAATTGCAGGCTGGCCACATCACGACCAATCATATATATAATTCATAAAAGTACGAGTATGCTCCGATTTCTGGTCATACAACTCGCGAATGCATTTCATAAACTGTTTCACAATGGTAATGAATTGACATCCTGACTCTGACAAACCACTTACTGTATTATTTTAACTACGGAAGCTTTATAGGCCAGGCGTAGACATCAATCAGAGAGATGCAATCCCCGGTGGAGAAAGCAAGTATATCCGCATGAACGGGTGATTTAAAGTCATAGTTAAGGATCCGAACTCGATATGCCCAACTACCAACAGTGCTAAGTGCTAATTGTATGCTACTAGGCAAGTTCCCTGTTATCAGAGCAAAACTAAGCTATGTTTGCTAACGGCTGACCACCCCTGCCCTAAATAGACCTATCATTTCAAAGAAATTCGCTCGCTACGCTTACGTTCTATAGATCGAAGCAGGCACAACTGCTTTCACTTTTTGACCTTAATACGTAATGCGAATAGCTCCGGTCCTATATTTCACGTGAGGCTGGGATTTTAATAAAAAAGTCAAAAACTGAGATTTTCCAGTGAAAGACTCATCGCATATTCAGAGAATCAGCGAGGACGATCAGTTACATGCAATATCTTTCGGTATATCATTTTTCTAATTTACAAATTCAAGCACCTTCCGGCTTCCTGGAACTAACTGTAACCAACGCACTCAGACGACCTGAGAATATAAAGCTTTGTATAAGCGCATTTACAATATATTTCAATGTTTAATGTTTTAATTTTAACTTAAGTTTAAATTTAAGATGCTTTAACAACGACAAGACATCTCCGAACCCTCAGGTAAGAGCCTTAACTGCATTCAATCCATGGTTAATTGGTGGCCCTTTTGTTTGGTTCAGGAAACCCTTAAATTGTCTACTTGGCTGTCTTAGCTGTAACATATACGCTGACATTGCCTAGAACAGTACTTTCTAATGAACATGAAGAAACAAGCAAGTAAAGCCCGGTTCACACTGCACAAGGTTTAAGGTTTAAGGTTTAAGGTTTATGGTTTAAGGTTTAAGGTTTAAGGTTAAACTTGTGTATTTATGTTGAAGCGTTCACACTGGAAGGTTTAAGGTTTAAGGTTTAAGGTTTTAGGTTTAAGGTTTAAGGTTTAAGAAAGCCGAGTTAAAAATATTTTAACTTTGCATTTAGGTTTAAGCTTGCTGTACATTATATATAGGAGGTTTAATTAATATTTTTCATGATATACATTATCGAACTTCTTACGTATGCACAGAACCAAAATTTTTTGAAATCCTTAAAAATTTGAATGCACACTGTTTGATATAAAAATTTCGTGATATTCAGACATTCCTTAAACCTTCCCGCCAAACTGCTTAAACCTTAAACCTTAAACCTTAAACCCTAAACCTTAAACCTTAAACCTAAAACCTTAAACCTTAAACCCAGTGCAGTGTGAACCGGGCTTAATAAACCACGATAACATACATGTAAAATTTGCAAATAAGTCATTATACCGAAACTGCGTGCTTCACGTCAAAATCAAAATCATAATATATTGGATTCCGAATAGATTTCTTGCATTATTCATGCGATTGCATTGCACTACTGATCCTCAGCATCCTCAACTGTCGAACATTCTCTCTGTTTTGTTACATACAACAATAATTGTCCTAAAACATGCAACGGCTGGTTTGGTGATCAAAAATCAGAAATCAAAATTTTGATGAGTTTTTAACTTTTGATTCAAAATAAAAATTAAAATTATTAAAAATGTAGACACCCTATGCTTACAAAATCGGAATCAATTGACATTTAGAAAAATTAAGTACTAATAATAAGGTATCAAAAATCAAAGCATTCAATTTTTATTTTTGTCTTACTTACAAAATCAAAAATCAAAGCGCTGATTTCAAGTTATCTTCAGGAACAAAACCCAATATTAAAAAATCAAGCGCTGCCTATAGTCTGCAAAATATATTTGATTTTTGTTTTATAGTCAGTTTGAATAATATAATTTTGTTATAATATCGTTGTATGGTGTACTTCCTGTGCCAGACGTAAACGCAAAATGATGGGAATGTGTGCTCGTTAACCACTGCCTCTGTAGTAGTGTTGTGCACCGGCCCTGTTTAGTGACCTTACAGTCCAGAGTGGGCCGGTGACTAGCCGTTCGGTCAAATATCAAGAGTACATAATAGATAAGAGTGTGACAACTGGCAGGCTCTATGTTATCAGCTCTCGAGCCACGCTCTGCACGCTAACGGCCCACCCCCCCCCGCAATTGCGTACCTAGTGGACCCCCCGCAAATGAGTATCTAGTACGCAATTGCGTATGTTCACTCTTTTCTAAAGGAAGGCACCCCCCCGCAAATGTGACCTATCATTCGACCCCCCCTCCGCAAAACAGACTCATCACTTTTTCAACAGACGAATGATAGGTCACATGTGCGGGAGGGGGTGGCTTACCATAGAAAAAGTGAGCATACGCAATTGCGTACTGAGTACTGATTTGCGGGAGGGGTCCACTATGTACGCAATTGCGGGGGGGGGGTGGGCCGTTAGCGTGCAGAGCATGGCTCGAGAGCTGATAGAGCCTGCCAGCTGTCACACTCTTATCTATTATGTACTCTTGCAAATATATATGAGACTGCCGACTGGCCAGTGACAGTTTCTGCAGCTTATCGCCTTAAGGTGGTGGTATCGTTTACCGCATTGGTGTAGACTAAAAAATTTTAAATGGCAACCTACATGTTTGACCAATTTGCACCATTTAATAACAAAAATTTTGCGTATTTTCAATAAATGTAGCTTTCATTGTTGAGTGGTAACTCACAATTTGGAAAAATTAAAATGAAATTTTGAACAAGAATTACTTTCGATTAAATTAAATTAGAGAGCTGAAATTTGGTATGCGAAGCCATGAATATCTTGTCGAGGGTCATTTTTCAGCATTTTGGTTACTGTTTAGCATGTCGAAAGAAAACTACTAAAAACGCACATTTTTGCTATTTCTCAAAATTCAACATGTGATATCTCAGTTGTTTTTGACTCAAACAGAAAACTAGGAAAATTGACCCTGCAGTAGGTTTTAATCAATTCGTATGCCTAATTTGAAAATACAACATTACTCGAAGTATGAGAAAACCTTGTTTAAAACTTAAATTTCCTTCAGTATTTAACGGTAAGCCTAATTTCTAGATAGCTAAGTGCTGGCTTGCCATTACAAATGCGCAGTAGTCCTGACGAAAAGGAATTGATTTTGATATCGTAAAATAGTGAAACACACTACTTGGGGGAGCAGGACAATGGGTGGGGCGGAGTTATTTATTTCCATATATGTTTACAGACGCTTTGGAAATGGTGGGGTGGGCCGAAAAACGTTATTTTATTTGTACTCCCCCTTTCGCAAATTTTCTTCCCCACCCCGCATTCTTCACGCGCTGAATATGTCTGAATATTACTGTGATGAGTTATTTTAAGTTGCCAGTTTTCCACAATTATTAAATATGCATGAATAAGTGACATTAAACAAAACAAGTAGGCCCCTAAAAGGGGTATTATCTCGCCGCTGAAAAAAACAGACCGACCTGAAAAAAACCGTTTTAGTTTTAGCTTCAGGCGGAGTTTCAGTTTTAGTTTCAGTTCCAGGTCATTCAGAAATCATATAAAGCATAACTTTAAGATTATTTAGGCGTTCATTGCAAAATTTTAGCAAAAGAACGAACTTCAACCGTCATGTTTTAAGAAAAGACTAACTATTTATGCCGAATAGTTTCAGTCGGCGGCCTAAAACAGTTTCAGTTTCAGTTTCAGGTCTTCACCAAAAATAGTGTCAGTTGAACGTTCAGTTTCAGTGCCTGAAATTGAAACCAGTACAACCTGAAACCTAGCTTCAGTGTCACCTTCAGTTCCTGAAACATCACTAAACAGAAACGTTCCTCTGTAATCTAATATTAACAACAATATTCCAAATTCAATTTGTTTGTTCGAGGTAAAAGTAAAGAATTCTTAATGATTATGCTGTGATGTAAACAAGTTAATGGGTAAGTTGCAAACTTCGGACAAGAGAAAACTAAAATGGGAAAATCTGATTTCAGATGGTTTTCCACTATTTTCCAGATCAAAGATCAGTTAGTTACGTACATTATTTTTTGCAATTCAGGCGGCAATTGATAAATCAAAAGTTGCTGTTATAGTATTTGCATATCTTTAACCCTTTAATGAAATTTTGCCATATTGCCCATATTGCCATACCTATATTTTCGGCATCTATTCTCCGGACGAATGATCAGTTACCGGTTGGCAGTCTGGAAATTTGCTCCTTTTTAAACCACGACCCCATTTTGCAAGAATGTTTCCACACCAGCTGTGATTTCGATGAAATTTTTAAGCTACATATGTCGCAGCTCTCTGTTCATGCAAATCCAGCGTCGAGATTAAATTAACATGTAATAGATTCCACCTCAGAATCAAGCCTTGCGCCTAGAATTAATTTAGTAGATTTTCTGCAAAGAAAGTTTAGAAAGTTTAAAAATGTCCGAATTTGGCGGCTACTAACTTTTGTTAGGTGCATAAGGGACGCAGCAAAGCTGAATTGAAAATATGTAGCTTTTTACCCTCTAGCGAAGGAAGTCCCATCTTTTTAGGTGCTCTTAGTAAAAATGGCAGCCAAAAATATAAAACCGGTCATTTTCAGATTTCAACCTTTAGTCCTGAGGAAATTCGGGTGCTAAAAGATTACATATTGCGGTAGATAGTTAAATTGGATCTGGCTTTACCCCTCTGCCTCTACAAAAGTGACTAGGTTGTGGCACTAAGCGAAACAATTATACTACAAATGTATAATTTGAGTTGTGAAGTAAATGCAATGTTTAGGTAAATGGTCTGTAGTTTTCCAGAAATTATTTAACTTATTTTTAAGAATAAGAAAAGCTTTGTCCCAAGGGATCCCGCAGGCTCAAACGCTGGCTCTTCTGGCCGAAAAGCGAATCTCTTCTGGGTGCTGTAAGCTGAGCAGAGCAAAACAAAGCAGTTCCAAACGACACAAAAAGCCTGTTAGAAATAGCTCACTTCTTGGTGAGAAAAATGCAATTCCTTTTTTCAACTGTGGCAAATCACGACACGTTTGTATCAGTTAAAAGTTTTCAATGCAGGATCCACTATTTTCTGTTTACAAGGATTTCATATTCAAGCATGATGCTAACTTTAACTTGTTATCAGCTGAAGACGAACAAGTCTTATGGCGAATTCAGTTAACGCTTAAAATCATAAAACAACTAAATTAGATACATAATTCTTCTTACTGTTTATTGCCTCATCCGCGGCCAGTATTTAAGTTCAGCAGGAGCCAGGAGTGTTCGGTTACTTGCGAAGACATGGGTGGAATCGAATCACATGGAAGCTTAAACTCGTTCCTGGTGACCTGGCCAGGCCTGCACTAACATAATTTCGTGTGAAAGATGAGAGCTAGTTTTTTCTTGCTGCTTAACTCCATCGGCAAACAGTTAGACTGGCAGCATGCAATGCTAAAACTAATTTGCATATTGCAACAAATGCAACAAATACGGAAACTTTCTGATTTCAAGTTGACAACCAAGGGGGACCTTGTTCGAAAGATAACAATGACAGAAAATAAAATATTCATTCATAGTTTTTTCACCAAAACACTTTTTAAAAACACGATTACTGTTTTTTCGGGCTATGCAAAAGAAAGCAAAATGCTAGACCAAATAACCGGGCTAATCCAACAATGTTTCCCCCAGAGCCCCCCTCAAACAAAAACAGCCAGATAATAATGACCCCTGTAGTAAGCATAGGGCATCTTTTGCACAATTGTTGAAATCAGTTCAAGAAGAGACTCAACCGATTACAAGTATCTCGCCTCTAGGCGAGATAAAAATTCCAATTTCTGGTAAATTTCAAATTTTCGGTGCAGCAGCTGCAACTGCACGCTGTCCGTTCACCGAAAGTAGTCTGGTTTGAGCTTAAAATCTTAATAACTTTAAATTTTATATTTTTCAGTTTCTAGTCTGAATTGTGTCTGCTTATATTAATAATGTTAAAATAATTTGAAAACTACTCAAAATTGAAAAACTGAGCATAGCCATTTTTCGTCAAATATAGAATTTTGGTCAAAATGATAATTTTTTCATACACGATTAAAAAGTTTATCAGCATGCTTGGGACCACTAACAGTCTTATATTTTTACTTATATTGTGAATAGCCGGCGAAACGTGGCACGGACCGGCCGCCCACGAAAAATTGGGCAGGTGAACTATTCTATTCTGTAGTGAGGCAAAGTGAAGCAAAAGCGCACAGTTAGACTCAACATAAATAATAACACATAGCTAGGAAAATAAAGCATTTATGCAACAAAGCAATAATTGAGAATTCACGATTTCCATAGAATTGTTGAATTTCAGAATTGGAAAGTTTGATGGAGCTGTGATCAGATTGCATACTTTTTCATCTGGTGCAACATCCTATGCTCTGCTGCGCATATGTCAAAAACACACCAGAAATAACAGTTACTACTCAGTGTAACTATGTTGTTCACATTGTTCACATTGTTATCCGTATCAGGATTTGCGCGACACTGTAACGAAAATTCGTTTTCCGTTGTGACTTTTTAAACGTTGATCAGCACATGATGTCACACAAACTTGCTTACGACATGAGCCTGTGTATCTAGAAACAGCAAAAGAATACTTAAGATTAAGGTCTTAAGTCGACTGCTAGTAATTATTAGTTTAGTTTCATTAACCGTTCTGTTTTTCCGTAAGAGGGGAAAAAAGCAAGACATGAGTGGTTTCTTCTAATTGAGCCTACGCAAAATAGGTGGGCCCAATTGTGTTGGGAATAGAGTTTAGCCTTTTTCATTTTCGCCTCCATAATTGAGAAAGCTTTAAGGTTAAGTACTACAGCTACTATGTTCTCTTTTTTCCATACACGTCCAGAATTTTCCTTACTTTCCGTTCCGAACCGAACCGAATTTCAGCATTCCTAAATTAGATTTTAATGATTGCATAAAAAGATTTAAATAAATGGATTTTAATTTATATGGACAGATTAAATAGATTTTAATAGAGCTAAATAGATTTTATTTAATTTTAATTACATTTAACATAATGCAAAGTTGAAAATACTGCTGCACTGCTGCCCTCTTGTTCATTAATGTTGTGCTATCGTAATGAGAATGCTGACAAACCGACAACCTGATTGCTTACTCTTGCGTATCAGCGTTGAATTTTCTGTTTGCATGCTAACCATCGGTTTATGGTTTTGTCCAGGGCGCTTATAGAACATGCTGCTTCGATACAATTTTCTGTCATTCCTACTTTCGGCTTACTGACCTTCTTACAGGCGCCGCCTCAAGACCTTTTAAGCCCAGCCTGGTTCATCTCTAAGTCTCTGTCTCTGTTCGGTTCATACCTGTCTCTGTCCTTTTGTCCTTTTGTCTCTAAGCTGTCCTTAAAAGAGTCTCTAAGCGCACTTAAGCAATACTCAACTTTTCTGCATGCCCTTATGAGACAGACAATCAGAATAACGAATGATATCACGTGATCAGTCTGTTGCGTTGACTATTTTAACGTAGCTGCGTCTAATCCTATTTGAAAGTTAGTTTGAAAGTTCCTTTTAAGTATGAATGTCTCGTCACTATCAGTAGTAAGCTTGATGCGACCTCCTTAGCTCAGTTGGCAGATCGTTAGATGTCGTGGGTTCGAATCACACCGGGGGTCCAAATTTTCGGACCTTCGGTAGTACATGGCTTTCTTCTTTCTTTCATATTTCATATATGAAGTTACTGATGCTATTGAAGGCCAGCATTGAATCAGGTACAGACAGGTTCAAAACATTTCACTGAAAGAGGCAACCGGGCAAACATCGGGTAAAGCACGAATCTCGCATTTATGCCGTTGATCGAAAACTCAGCTATAAAAATTATACTGCTTTCAATACTTGTAGGCACCTCTGAACCAATTCAACAACATTTTCTTTTAAGCCGGCATACAAATTGTCAAAATTTGGCCTTTTTACCTTCCGACAACACTCTTGCATACAACTTCTGCTTATACCTCTTTAATAATCGCAGTAAAATAAATTGTTAATTAATACGATAAAATTCAGTCAGCAAGTATTCCTAAGAATTTAAATTGGCCGATTCGGGATATTCGCTACATAGCTACGTAGAGAATTTTGCGGAATCACGGAAAATAATTTATGAGTCTGAGTCTTACGTGAGCAAAATAAAATAAGATATTATAGCTTGCCAATTCTTGGAGATTTTTGAATGACCAATGCGTCTAAGAAAGGAAAAAGGTGTCCAAGAAATTCCCCAGGCGATTACAGACATCAAGTAGGAGTCTCCATGGCTTACAAATTATTAATTTCAACCAATGTTTTTTCACAGACTTTCTAATAGCGTTTTCAAAACTATCACTGATGTTTGCTCTGTTTCAAATTTCTAGATATTAGATCTTAGAAGGATTTGAGGCCTCCTGTCAGTTTGAGTTAGCGCAGAGATCAGACTTCTAGATTGTTTAGTCAGGATCACATTGAAAAGACTGAAAAGATTTTGGACTGTCCGACTACATTTTGAGTTTCGGTATAATCAAGTAGCGTATTAACCGTCCTTCTAGCAAAAATATTTATAATACCAAGAGTAACAAAGGAGTAATGCAAGTCTCATACTGTACCATTTTAGGTATAAGCACACTCCAAATTGGTATCCAGTAGAATCGTTTCTATAAAGGAAGAAGACGTGCTAACCCACTACATCACAGGGTCATCAGCTGAACTCCCATATCAGGCTTATCAATCTTTCCTATGCCTGCTTCCCTTACAACTCGATCTAAGCTTATGTGCTAAAGCCCGAAAACACAAGCAGTGCGTTTGCGCAGTTTGTGTCTGTTGCGACATCTAACAGCACAAGCTTAGCAAGTAAAATTCTTTGATTCACTAGGCTAGGCCCAGTTTGCGGCGGAGGATCAGCCAAGCTTGCAGTGCAGATTAAGTGTTACTTCTATGATAAATGTTGTCAAATATTTCACATTTTCTTGTATTTTGGACAGCAGGCGACAACGTGATTTGGGCCGGCCGGCCCATAAAAAATTGGAACGAAAACAACACTAATTAGTAGTACATGAGAGATGATCAACATACCAACATTAACACGGGGTCCAATTCTGGAGGGGTCTATCCCGACTCTGGCGAAGGTCTACCCCTGAAAAATTCCAAAATTTGAAGGTACCCTAAAAATTGCAAAAATCGCGGATTTTTAACATTTTTGGCTAAAGATTAGTTACAATAACAATTTTTAGCGATTTTTAAGAAATTTTTTTAAAAAATGGCTAAAATTTGCTAAAAATGAACAATTTTTAGCAAAACTCGCTGCGGGGGTCTACCCTTTTTTCCCTTCTGGAGGAGAGGGTCTGTGCTTTTTCCCTTCTCGCCGAAAGGGTCTATCCGTTTTTTGTCGGTCTGGGGGGGGGTCTGCATCCCCCCATTCCCCCCACGTTATCCTATGAGATCAATGTCATACGCTGGGTGTTACGATTACGCAAAACACATCCTGTATTTTATTTATTTATTTGGAATTATTTATTTCGGACCAGTCCTTTTATTCACATCTTTCAAATCTGTGTTCATGTCTTCAGACGTGTGTTGAAGCCGGGATTAGGTTAAAACAGGATTTTCTACGTAAACAGGATTCAGGGTGATAAGCGTGAACCATATCTCTTCTACCCATTGCTACGTGGGAGGTCCAAGTCTTTTATCTGTTCAACAATTACTGTGCCACAGGTAAATGATTTATCACAAAAAATCTTCTACACTACGTATTTCGTCACAACGTTGACATCAGTGACAGTTCTGACATGAATCTTTTGATTATCTGATGGATTTAGTCGGTCGTAAGGTACGCGAGGACAAAGATATTAGAATTGAGCAAGATAGAAAGAGTATTAGTTAGTCTGATTAGTTGAACGCTTAAAGGTTACTATTTTACCAGCAACGTGGGAAGAGCATTAAAATTTGTTGTGGATCAAAGGTCGAGATTTCGTATTTGGCTTATTTTATATTCATGGTCCCACAGATAAACACCTGGCTCTGTCTTTGACCTTATGCAATCAAATGAGGAAATGAAGTTATCACAGGAAAATTTTCATTGAAAAAAGGTTTGGATCTCTGGTGGTATTCGAACTCCCGAATTTCGGACTAACCCACCATCCATCGTACTGCCAAATGGGATATTGCACTGGCGCAGTGGCGCGACACAACCTCTTTTTCTTGTATTACTATTCTTGCATTATGTAGACTTACCTTCTGCAACTTTTGTTTTCTTTTACTTTGCGTGCATCAAGAAAATATCGTATTTGGTATCTTAGGCTTCACCCAGCTACATTTCTGGACAGCTAAACTGATTTATTACACCAAGAGTCTATAAAAGGAAGAGTGAGACACTCGACCCTTCCTAGTGTGTTAAGCTTGCAATATGCTCGAAGCATTAAGGCAAAAATTTTGGGGGGGGGGTGGGCTTCTCAGCGTGTAAACATGCAACGCTGACATTTTTCAAAAACGGACGTTTTCAACAATTAAAAAACTATAACTTGAGCTGGGAAAGTCGTACAGCGATATATATTTTTATATTTTTATATATATATGTTGCGTAGGATGAGATCTTTTTAACGATCTAAAAATTATATAGTTTGGTTCAGGCAATCTGTTACTAATCCGGCAATAAAACATCCTTTCCAAGAAAATTTTATGAATTTCATCATTTCTTCAAAATGCGTTACGTTGTTGTCAGATTTGAATGAGATAGCCAGAACCGAGCTACATAATTTTTGTATCATTGAAAGGATCTCATTCTATGCAAAATGAGGAGTAATTTCAGAATAATTAAAAAACGGGTCTTGGATAGAGATATTGAAAGATACGACCGATGCCCCTCGAAAAAGATTTATTTAGTCTGCAAAAATTCTGCAAAATTGCACTCCTATATGTTGCTAAAACTTTCTGTCCGCCAAAGGTAGGAGTTTCATTGTGTTCGTTGAAACGAGAAAATTTTATACTACATTTATGATATAAAGATCGCTTCCTAACTCTTAATAATAAACAAGTAAAAACGGTTCAAAGTTGATGACACCAAAAGAAATCGCCACCTTAAGAGTCGAAGTTGCGAGTGTCACTCAAGCTTTCACGGTACACAATAGATATCACCCCTGTAATGGCAGTTGAGAGTTGAAATGGTAACGAAGTGCGTAGCATCATCCTATGTATTTTTAGCAACGCGAATTGGACAATAGTTCAAGTTACTTTCTGCCACTTTTTTCTACTGAATTTAATCATATGCTAAAACAGTTCGGAATAAAAAGAGCTAAAATCATGCGCAGAAAGCACCTAAAAACAATTGAAAGAATGTATCTTTTATGTCTTATTTTAGCTCCATTCCTATAGAGCAAGCGATAATAGAAAACGCTAGTTTGTAACACATAATTGTGTCCCATGATAGTGACACGCAACTATTCCTGGCTTTAATCCTAGTTTCTTAACTAAGACTTTAATTGTGTGTTAAATCCTCTTGGGACAAGCGGAACCTCTCTTGAATTTATGGTACAGTTATCTTAGCTCTATCAAATCTTGCTGCAATGCTCAGCTTAACTCTATCATCGTGTTCATGCTTTCCTGTGCTGGCCTTAATGCTTACCATAATTGTCTCAAGTAAGCTTAATTAAAGTTATTTAGCATTCAATCAGTTGTTATTTTGTACTCGTTCCAGCAGGCACATTAAGGTGAGACTTTCTGATGGACAAATAAGTTAAAGGAACTTTTTGATATTGACTTAAGGGGAGACTAAACTTTTGCCCCGACTTTGTCCGATTGGCCTACTTTTTCACGAAGTTATAGAGCATGGGTGCGGTCAAAAAATACTTGGTAGTTGGTCGTTGGTTCTTAGCTGCCTTCCAACCATGAGCAGTTGTCGGGTTTATGTGCCCGACCCCCCCTTTTCACAGCTACCAACATAATTAATTAAAAATCTCTGCTGGCTGCAAGACCCTCGCTTCAAGGTTGCCATTTGCCAATATGATTTGGCACGTGTGCCCCTATTTGCAGAAAAATACTAGACGTCTCTATCTTATCTGCATCTAGGGGAATTACTCTTCAAAGCTGAAGTTTCGGCAAAAATTTAAAAAATTTTGGCTAACGAAAGGAAAATTTTATTACTGGTGCGAGCTAAGGCTGTAATTTGGCATATACAGAGGTCCTATAGGAGTAACTCATTTGTGCCAAATGGCAAAAAATTCTGCCGCCTCAAAAAATTTTTGTCAACTTTAATCTACAAAAATTGACACAGTCACCTGTTTTAGGCAATGGTACATACCCCAGAAATCGAAAAAAACCAAATTTCTGAATTTAAACGTTTTTGAGATATTTGAACCCAGCATGCTTGAAAACACTTCCACAAAAGATTTCAGCTCGATTAGTGAAGGTTTGGGACCTCTATGGCTGCAAAACGCATATACACAGGATCCAACCGACTGAAAATGGCGGATTCGGCAATTTTTGAAGATTTTGAAGTTGATATAAAGAATGGTTCACGCGGCAGAATTTGGCCATTTGGCGAAAATGAGTACTCCTATAGGGCCTCCTTTTATGGCAAATTACAGCCTTATAGCTCGCACCAGTAATAAAATTTTCTTTTCGTTAGCTAACATTTTTTAAATTTTTGCCGAAACTTCAACTTTGAAGAGTAATTCCCTTAGATGCAGATAAGATCAGACGTCTAGTATTTTTCTGCAGATAAGATTGGCGAATGGCAACCTTGCAGCTAGGGTTTTGCAGCCAGCAGAGTTTTAATTAATTATGTTGGTAGTTGTGAAAAAAGTGAGGGTCGGGCACATAAACGCGACGGCTTCACATGACTGGAAGGCAGCTAAGATGTGAGCACCCGGTATTTTTTGACCCCACCCATGCTCTACAACTTCGCCAAAAAGTAGGCCAATCGGACAAATTCAGGGCACCCCCATTTTAGTTCCCCTCCTTAACTCCCTTACTAGTCACCACTATACTTAGACCCTTTCAATACTGCACCTCCAAAGACCGCTTGCGGACAAGCGACGGAGAGACGAAGGTCAATGAGAAAAAAGAATACCCCCAAGCTAAGCTGTCTAGCCTATTGTTAACAAGTTACTGTGTCTGTTACTGTTATTGTTAACGAGCTTTGCATTGGGATTAACCCAGTGATACTGATGTTT
>JASAND010027284.1:0-13855 GCA_030248195.1 Trissonchulus latispiculum | reverse complement strand
GAAATCTTAATAAATGAGCAAGAATAAGAAAGCACAGCACAGTTAAGACGAAACAAGCAAATGCAAAATTTACAAGCTGCAAGCGTCTAACCAATGCAGTGAAATTCTCAAGCAAAAGGATATACAGCTAAAATCTAAATAGTAATGATTAATGAAACAAACTAACATACAACAACAGGTAATATATTTGACACACTAAAACCAGGGTTTTTTGCGATAAATTGTGTATTTAAACAGACATTAGACAAGACAAACTATTTGAAAATTAAATACTCTGACACTTTTCGAAGATATTTGCAAAAGGTACTCTTGACAAAATTAATGTTTAAATCTCACACGAACGGGTTTTCCAATAAGTTAGATGTAATCCGACAAACAGGCTCTAGCATTTAATTACTCAAAAAGCTCTGGCATTTAGAATATACATAACATCTTTTCATCGATAAGGTTTGTGTTCGTGTTTCGTAACCATGAAAACATAGGTTTCCGCAATATCAGAGACAAGCGATATACGACCCCGTATTGGCGGACCCCAAAGATCCCAAGTTTCAACAATGCATTAAAGTAAGTGGATTTTAGTAAATAATAGGCAAATAGCTTACAACCGTTTTTCAACTGGTAGTAGAAGTCAGAGGTATATACAACATTACTTTATTAATTTGGCGCAAACAAAACTACTGTTCAATATCAAGAACCAAATCTTTAACTTTGCTTTGCTCTATATACATAATAGAAATATTCAACAACTATAATACAACATATGTAACTAAGAAATCAAAAATCACAGTAAAGTTACACATATGCTTACAGTAATAAAAATACACTGGGCTTGAGTCCTGGCACGACCGGTTTTGAAGTTGGCCTGTCTCGATTTATCCGCCGATTCCGATATTTTGTTTCTTGCAAAACTAGCATGTTTACACAGCACGGGATTATCAATATACAATACAAAAGTTGAAGATTTGGATGAATAAATAAAATACAACAGATACAACATAGCTGCAACGCATCGGTATTTTTACACTGAATGTTAGAAAAAGTACTATAAATGCCTTCTTGGCATGACTATATACACCGCCTGGAGCAAGTCGGCAACTGCTCTGTTACATTTGTATACAACAAAAAAGAAACCAACCACAACTATTTCACTACAAAAAAGGCACAAGCAGTATTTTTCTAAGCTGATTCTAAACTGTATCACAAAAGGGTGTGCCACAGCGCATGTGTAGCAACGCTGACAAGGGGCGCATCCAGGGGAGTCCAAAACGGTTTCGAGAGGTTTAGGCTTCCAAAATGAAAACAATGGCGTAAAATTTGCCTTTTTAAAAATTTTCTTTTCGGAACCCCATCCTTCGGAACTGGACAACACCCTCCATTCGGAAGTCCAGATACGCCCCTGGCACGGAGGCTAGCCGATATGTGCATTCATAATGGTCAGTTTATCAATTCCATCAATGATTTGATCGTCGCTGCTGTTTCTTTCCTTTCTTCTGCGCCTCCAGACTGGCCTGTTCCTTTTCCAATTCCATTTGAACGATGGACTCGTCCAAAGGTTCACTGGTTAAGTCTTCAAAGAGAAATTCATCACTGTGCGCAGCAACGGATTCGCCAGATTTCAGATCAGGATTTTCACTGGAATCGGTTCTACCAGCCACCTCTGCGGCTGAGACATGATCAAAGTCACCAATGAAGGCATCCGAATTGGAAGAGTCGGCCTGACTGGAAACGTCACCCGACACTAATGGTAACTGCTCAAAATCGTCAGAAGTGCCTAAAACGCATAACGTGTGCTAACTGCTAGTATACATTATTACGATAACTCGCATAACCTATCATACTTCCATTGAAATTTACTCAAATAAAACACTCTTTAGAGCAAACCGTTAAAAGTAAAGCTAAGGTTGTCTAAGTACACTTTGTAGCATGGTTTTTAGTGCATTCACAGATATGTACGTTCATCGTGCGGGAAGCTCCGAGTGTGCGGCACGAGGTCACTCGCTTCCCGCTTGATGAATTTACAAAACTGTGAATGCAAAACCGTGCTACAAAGTGCTTGTATAACGAATAAGGCACAAAACCTTCGTCACCACTGTTAAAACCTTCAAAATAAATAAAATATTAATTTTACTGAGATAGGTTCCCCGACTATATTTATCTAGTTTTAGTTCTAAAAATAAGCACATCGTGATTAAAATCCGTTAAAATGCAAAAATACAATTTTTATCGCGATAAGATCACATACTGATATTACGTAGTCTCCGTGCTACAAATTATTTGTAGCACGCTGCAGCGTGCTACAAATAATTTGTAGCACGATGCACGTCAGAGCGTGCTCTCATCTATATGTAGGAACTGATCTTCAGTTCAAAAAATAGATATGAGTTATACAATGAAATTTGAATTTCACAAACTTGCTAAGCTAAAGCAGTAGCATTAAGTAATCAACCTGATAATGAATGGCTATTTCAAAAGTCCATTTACGATCAGGAATGAAACAATGTTAAAGAATCCAACCACTATCGGATAGTTTAGTCGTTATCATTTAGGTTAGTAAGAAGTAGAGTACAATGTATGGCCGCTTTTTTCGCGTTAACCCAGGAATAAGGCAGGAATGTTACAGGGATAAGGAATTAGGCAGGAAATTACAACAGAAGTTTAAATGTTTTTCAAAAGTAGTTCAAACATAAAATTGTCTGAAAAGACTAAGATAGTAGAAGTGATGAATAGCATAATGTACGTACTTGGGTTCTTTTGGCTGGACGTATTGCCACTAAGACTACTGCCGGACTGTTCTAACAGCGTCTTTCGCCTTTGCTGGTCGACAGAATACTGATGGACTCGAAAGAAGTAACGAAGCCAAAACTGTTCATCGGTAACACTGTGTGGGACCTGAAATCAAAAACAAATTAAAAACGTCATTAATGATTATCCGCTAGACTTTTATTTAGGTTCCTAGATTCACGCCCAAACCAACATTAGAGAAACATGTTCAAGTTCAAACGTTCACGCCAAAGTAAAAGCTAAAGGCCCCGTTGCTGACGAAAATTCAGTTTATTATTCATAATGACAATCGCTCAGCAGGTGGAATTTCTGCCAGCAACGGCCGCTTTTGTCATAGACGTGTGTACGTCCATCTGAAGCCAAAACAACAGATAATCTTACTAAATCTCTGTAGAGGTTGCGCATTTCCGGTATGTTGGCAAGGAGTTGAGCGATATCCTGTCGTCTACCGTTCAGCTCAAATTCCGTCCGCCACTGCTCATATTGATCAGCAGCAGTTTCCATCGGGTCACAAAGAAATGTACCTGGATCTGCTTGAATGGCATATAAACGAGCCTACAAAACATCATTTAATGAGACAAACTAAGAAATTGTATAGTTGCTAAACGACGAATTTAAACGCATTTCAACAACTTTTTCGGCCCAAACTAACCGTCTCTGAAAGAGTGCCCAGAAAGTGCTGCGCCTGACTACTATGAGCGTATTCTTCTGCATGTGATGCATGATGTTTCACTCTTGAAAAGACTCCTGTAAAAGTGCTCATGTGCGGTCAGTCACTAGCGAAGCTTCCTGTATTTTTGTGTGCAGTGCCAACAATTCATAAAGCTTTTTCTTAAGTATAATTAGAAATGTGTTGGCTATTGCAGCATGGCGATGAGGCGTGAAACTCTGCAGACTTCATAAAAGGCGGTCTAACTTCGGTACTACTTGGCACTTGCTCTAGGAATTAAGGCGACTAAAAATTAATGGAAACCTAGGGTGTAGATTGGCGAAAGTACATAACAGCCATTGTAGCGTTACTACATCCAGCCATTTGGCGGACTATGACTATCACTGTGTGCTCAGAGGAAAACGTGAGGGTTTTGGGGCGGCTGACATCTATATCTAGAAAATACGAAAGAAACGTGTAGCTTATTTGACTTTTGACTTCGAAACTTGTAGTTTTCACAAGACAATATCTGTAATTTATACTGGAGCGACCTGTTAATGGAAAAGAGGAGGGGTGTGCAGGTGCCTGGGGGTGGGCGCTCCCAAAACACTTTCGGCAGGGAGCTGTCATTACAAAAGTCACCCATTTGGTGTGGAAAGAGTGAAAATAATTTCAGTCTTCAAAAATTAAGATTACTGTAGCCCTTATCATAGGGGTCGCGGTAGCGACCCCTATAATATGAGTCAAAACGCCCCAATGACAGCCTTAATAGGCGCTGCGCAGAGGCTGCGCAGATTCCTGCGCAGATCCTGCGCAAATTTTGTGCGCAAAAGAAAGTCCGTGTCGAGTTTAGTATAATTGGAAAATTTCATCCCCCTATCACTTACCGTTAAAAAGTTGCACCCGCCGGCAGTTATGCCGGCGATGTTTTATTTCCGGTGTCTCCGTTTTACCCTCGTATGTCACCATTTTGTAGCCTCTTTCACAGAATGTAGCGAAGTTCAGACACCTATTCAGACACCTATCATCAATATATAGGTTAGTGACTTTCGACATATGTGGTCGCCGCCGCGCCACAGTGCGCCGCAGCGCCACAAAATCGGCTTAACGTTAACTTAACGCTTAACGCTTAACTTAACAGAACGTCGAAATGGCCAAAAGTATGCCTGAGATTAGCTTCTTTCCAGCTCTTTGTGCAAATACAAACCAGACAAGTTATATATGGTTGATAAGGACATATATCCGGATTATGACGTTTGAAGTCGAATTTTTGATATGTTGCGCCACAGCGCCACAGTGGCCCGCCAAAGTTGGTGAATGTTGGGTCCGACTTTGAACTTAGTTTTTTCGCTTATTTTTCAAGATAGACTTCTCAAATCGTAGATATAAAGGTTTTTGGGGACGGCGAATCCATTCCCGCCATCAGTTTTGCTGCCCGATTCACCCAATTTGCTGGGCTGGTTCCACTTGACCGTCTGAGGGGTCAGGTCGGTAACCGCTTCCGGGAGGTCCATAGTAGGCTTTACTTGGCCTCTCAAAACTTTGTCTATAGGGGTTTTCTGGTGCGCCCAGCTCATTCCCGGTCTCCGTTTTGCCGTCCGACCCACGCATCTTGCTGGGCTGGTTCTAATTTTCCGTCTGGAGGGTCCTGTCGGTACCGACTTCCGGGAACACCACATAGAACTGTACATAGCATCTCAAAACATTGCCTATAAGGGTTTTCTGATGCGCCCAGCTCATTCCTGGCATCTCTTTTGCCGTTGGACCCACCCATCTTGCTGTGCTGGTTCCACTTTGCCATCTGGAGGGTCAGGTCGGTGGGAGGTCGTGGTCAAAAATGAAAATTTTCAAAAGTGGTCAAATTTGGTATCAAATGAAAGTCCTAAGTGAGCTGAGCAACTTTTGTCATAGAACTGCATGCTCAAAGTGGCTGTAGAGTGCTGTGGTGGGGTGGGGTGGGGACACTTAGGCGATTTCCGGTCAAAAATGAAATTTTTCAAAAGTGGTCAAATTTGGTACCAACTGAACCCCTCAGCGAGCTGAGCAACTTTTGTCAGAGAACTGCATGCTCAAACTGGCTGTAGAGTGCTGTGGTGGGGTGGGGTGGGGACCCTTAGGCGATTTTGGGTCGAAAATCAAAATTTTCAAAAGTGGTCAAATTTGGTACCAAATGAAAGCCCCAAGTGAGCTGAGCAACTTTTCTCATAAAAGTGCATGCTCGCCTCAAAGTGGCTGTAGAGTGCTGTGCTGGGATACGGGTGGGTACTTAGGCGATTTTGGGTCGAAAATGAAAATTTTCAAAAGTGGTCAAATTTGGTACCAAATGAAAGCCTCAAGTGAGCTGAGCAACTTTTCTCATAAAAGTGCATGCTCAAAGTGGCTGTAGAGTGCTGTGCTGGGGTAGGGGTTGGGGGAAAACTAAGCTTTTATCATAGAACCACTTACACTAACTTGCTGTGGAGCGGTCTGGTGTGAGGGGTGTCAGGGTGGAACTGAGCCAATTTGCCATAGAACCACACACGTGAGTCTGAGTATTTAATGCATATATAATGCTTAATGATTCTTTAACGCTTTTATGTCAACGACATGTAAAAAGTGGATAAACAAGAAATAAAAATGCTCCTAAAGAGCAAAGAAAGGAATATGAGTCAACATGGAACATGTAAAATGCTAAATATTGTCGGTTGTAAATTAAGAATAAGACAAGCATGCAAAATGCTAATATGAGTCTGGTGAGGTTGGAAAGTGCAGAAGACAAGTTTGTACACGCACAAATATGAGTGCATGCCAAATAGACTGACAGTGGCATGCCTTAAAAAACAATAATGCATGCATCCATTGCGGAATTCTAACGGACATATTAAGCAGGAGTTAAGACGAATAAGTAGCGTTATTGACGTCACATGGATATCAAAACCATGGTCAACATTGTCAACTTTTCTCCTTAGGAAACTGTTAAACCGCTGTTAATCAACCATGCGCCGACGGACGGATATATATAACGTTTTTAATAAGCGTTTGTATAACTCATGTATTCAGAGACTCAAAGTTAAATCTGATGTTAACTTTCGTGACATATTATAGGGGGGCGCGAGAGCTACCCCCTATAATATGGGTGTAAAAGGCGCTGCGCGGCCCTATGAGACTCGTTCGAGCACCGTGCCAGCTCAATACTGAACGAAACTCGGCAAGTTTGGTATCGTTGGAATCTACACGACGAGTACAACACGTTGCAAAAAAGTTTTGGTCAAAATTTTCAACTTTGAAAATTTTCGCTTCCGGACAAGTTAGGTCCGTTTGTTTTTTTTTCTGTGTTAGTCACGCTTGGAAAAATGCAATTTTGTGCAGAGGTGTTTGAAAGATGTGGACATTTTCAGCCGGAAAGGTTTATATTTTCTGAATGCCGATATGGTCCCATGTGCCCCGCGCTATATTTTTTCGCTGCCCGGCCCGGCATGCCACCTGGCCGGCCGGCCAAAAGTGGCCTGACGGCGTTTTTGGCCAAAAAACGGCCATTTTGTGTCACGCCCACAGGGCTCAGGGAACAAGCTAGAGACACGCGGTTTGTTGCATGAACAAGTACGGAGGGGATACTAGTGCGTAACGTTGGCCGATTTTTGATTTAGGTCCTGGACCGTTCAGGCGGCCGGCCCAAAGGAAGTCGGTCCAAATGGCCATTTTCGGAAAAGTTTCCAAGTCCCAACTCCACAGAAAATAGTCAAAAATAGGCCTAAATATGCTGTTTTGGGCCATATAGTGGGACGCATATAAGGGTTATCGGGGTCGCTGAACACGATGAGCATAGTCGCAGCACTGTGCGGTGCTGTTATCGTGCTGTACTATTATGCAGCAACCATAGCACGCTGTCCGTAGACTTACTGTAAACGGCTAAACATATAAATCTTGGTGAAAATTATGTCTGTAGTAAGGGGGAACTGTAGCTATGTTAGTTGGTGCACTCTCTAGCTTCCACCGTGCTGTATGTGCTGTCCCAAACACAGCACCGTCGATAACAAGTTATTCATTCGTCACTGGTGTTTGAAATTCGGCATACAGATAGTTTAGGACATGACAAACTATTATAGATACGTTTCGCATACTTATTACGATGTTACTATGTGGTTGCGCTACAGTAGAGTGCTGCTGAAGTATAGCACGGCCTATAACTAGCTACAGGTAAGTTGCAATCGTCCGAAATTTTGCACACAAGTGCGGCAGAGCATTGCAAATCATGCCGTATGAGTTTCCTTCAAAGACAGTAAAGTTTGCATCTGGTTGCGCTGCAGTAGAGTGCTGCTGAAGTACAGCACGGCCTATAACTAGCTACAGGTAAGTTGCAATAGTCCGAAATTTTGCACACAAGTGCGGTAGAGCATTGCAAATCATGCCGTATGAGTTTCCTTCACCGACAGTAATGTTTACATCTGGTTGCGCTGCAGTAGAGTGCTGCTGAAGTACAGCACGGCCTATAACTAGCTACAGGTAAGTTGCAATAGTCCGAAATTTTGCACACAAGTGCGGCAGAGCATTGCAAATCGTGTTTTATGAGTTTCCTTCACTGACAGTAAAGTTTGCATTTGGTTGCGCTGCAGTAGAGTGCTATATGCTAAATACAGTAACTAAAACTATTGCAGCCATGGGTACTGGATGTTGGATTTCTGTCAAAATAGAGAAAAAGGAAGAACTTGGAACTTTTCAAGCTTCTTTGTTCTGTACTTTCGGTTGACGATTAATGATTGGCGGAATTTTTAAAGTTTCTTTCACACAGCTTTAACGTTTTTGCTTTTTACTGAGAACCTTAAAAATGAAATAGGACAAGAATAAAAATGCTCCGGTGGAGCATGAAAAATGCAATATGGGTGACACTGGGTTTTAAGCGGACAGAGGACTAGGTTTTAAAACGTTAATATGGGAGGGGCAGGTTGTAAATGCCAGGAGGACTAGGTTAAAAGCGCACTAATATGGACCAGCCTCGCTGAACAACCCATATTCGCGGTCACTCATGCTCCACTCCACATGACATACGAGTAATATCTACATTCTTCAGCTTTCAAAGCAAGCGGGACGATTTTGAAATATTAAAGCTTATTCCAAATAAACAATGCAGTTCTGATAGAAAGGTGTTCAAGGTGTTTTTTCTGCACTGTCAGTCAGCGCAGAATCTTGTGTATGTTAATGCGAAAAGCAGTTATGTACGTGTACATATTATTAAGTTGTATAATAAGAGCACGACCACATACTTGCAGGTGCAGGCCATGCTGACAAATCGTACAATTTTCCGAAGAACTGCCAATAGCAATATATAGCAAGCAGCAGCAGATAAAATTTAACTCTGGACAGACGCTTTAACTTCCTGGTTCAGCGAAGCAGGTCCATATTAGCGCGCTCAATTAACCTAGTTCCCCCCCATATTAACGTTTTAAAACCTAGTCCTCTGTCCGCTTAAAACCCAGTGTCACCCATATTGCATTTTTCATGCTCCACCGGAGCATTTTTATTCTTGTATACGTATACAAGAACCAAAAATGCTCCTTCGTCGCATGTAAAATACATATGAGTACTCTCAGGCAGGTTGTACAAACACGGAAACTAGCCTGTAAAACGCATATGAGTGGCGTTGAGGTTGTAAATTAAGGAAAACAAGTTGCAACGGCTTAACATATGAGCCTGTCCTACAACGAGGCTCATATTGGCGTATGTCATAATATAATTTGTCGATATTTGACCTTCATATAAACAGCACGTAAAGCTTTTCATTACAAAATTGTCCTTCACACACCTTGTCGCTAAGACATTATATATACTGTGCATACGCATTATACAACATGCCACTTTGCCCTCTGACTCAGAGCCATGTGGGGAAAGCATTACGTATGTGAGAGAGAGTAGTGTGGCATAGTGTTCCGAGAATACAGTAGGTTTCTATAGTGCTTCCAGAAATAGTAGGTGCCATGGTGTTTCGGGAAACATCAGCTTGCATGTACAGTTCAACTTGAGGTGTCGCAGTTCACTTCGTTCTGTCCACTTCTTTCAAGCCACAATGTTAACATGTTATGTGTATTCATTCGTTTTTTCTTTAATGATGACCTGATGACCTTTAAGATGGCTGCACTGTGACGCCAATATGAGCCTCGTTGTAGGACAGGCTCATATGTTAAGCCGTTGCAACTTGTCTTCCTTAATTTACTACCTCAACGCCACTCATATGCGTTTTACAGGCTAGTTTCCGTGTTTGTACAACCTGCCTGAGATTACTCATATGTATTTTACATGCGACGAAGGAGCATTTTTGGTTCTTGTTTTCCATTCTTTTACATATGTATGCGCAAAAAAGAACCAACATAATATATTTCCGAACACCATGCGCAAGCAGATATATATATATACTATTTTGACCACTTTTGGAAAATTTCATATTTCACCCAAAATCGCTTACGTCCCCAGTGGGGACTCCCCACCCCACCCCACCACAGCACTCTACAGCCACTTTGAGCATGCAATTCTATGACAAAAGTTGCTCAGCTCACTTAGCGCTTTCATTTGGTACCAAATTTGACCACTTTTGAAAAATTTCATTTTTGACCGAAAATCGCCTAAGTCCCCACCCCACCCCACCACAGCACTCTACAGCCATTTTGAGCATGTAATTCTATGACAAAAGTTGCTCAGCTCACTTAGGACTTTCATTTGGTACCAAATTTGACCACTTTTGAAAAATTTCATTTTGGACCACCTGACCCCTTACCGACCTGACCTCTCAGACGGTTAAGTGGAGCCAGCCCAGCAAAATGGGTGCGTTGTACAGCAAACCGGACACCGGAAATGAGCTGGGCGCACCAGAAAACCCCTATAGAGAAAGTTTTGAGAGGCCAAGTAGAGCCTAGTATGGACCTCCAGGAAAAGGTTGCCGACATGACCCTCCAGACGGCAAAGTGGAATCAGCCCAGCAACCTAGGTCAGTCGGGCAGCAAAATTGATAGTGGGAATCGATTCTCCGTCCGCAAAAACCTTTGTATGCAAGATTTGAGCCTTCCAGGTCGTAAAACAAGCGAAAAGAACCAAGCTCAAAGTTGGACCCAAAATTCATCAAGTTTGGCAGGCCAGTATCCAAAAATTACGCTCAGGGCCGGAAAATCAAATAGCAACTGAACGACCCTGATATGTGTCCTATTCAGCCATATAGGCAGTATTGCCCCATATATAGCCCTGGGGTTTTTCTAGGCAAAAATAAGTGGGGGGGGACGAGTGGGGGGGGGACGCCCCCCCCCCACTAGTGGGGGGGGGGGAGGTCCAAAAGGGGGGGGGGGAATAAAATGGGCTAAAAATGCCAAAAATACAGTATAAAAAGCCTGTTTTCTACATATACTGCTATAACTAAGCTTAAAAGTGCTCAAAAATTGAGTTTTAGCACCAAAATAGACCATTTTTGACGAAAAAATTCCGGCGAAGCCGGAAAATTTTTGAAAATTTTGATCAAAAATCCTAAATATTTGGCATTTTCTGGGCACCTTAGGGTGAGTGGGGGGGGAAGCCCAAAAAAGTGGGGAGGGGAAGGAGGGGGGGGGGGGAAGAGGTCGAGTGGGGGGGGGGGAACCCAAAAAGATGGGGGGGGGGCGCCCCAGGCCCACCCCCCCCCCAGTAAAAAAACCCCAGAGCCCAGTCTGACTTATTACGGCGCATTTGAAGCATACTTTTTGGCCATTTTAGCGTTTTGGCCGATTTTGGCCCCCGCCAAAAATTTTTTCCGGCCCTGGGAGGCATAAAAACTAGCCTATCGGCTTATCTTTGTTGCGTACGAGAATATATATGGTTTTCATAGGCAAAAATTTTGTTGTTATTAAAGCTACAAAACCCCCTTACTAGACGTCAAAGCGGAAAACCGGAAAAAACATCACTCTCGTAAGCGACTTTAGGCATAACTTTTTAACGGAAAGTGGTACGGGGATGAAACTTCAGGAACATACCAAACTCGACACGTACAATTTTTTGCGCACATAATCTACGCAGGAATCTGCGCAGCCTTGTTTTACACGGTCATTCAACCATTTTCACTCATATTATAGGGGTCGCTACCGCGACCCCTATGATACATTACGTGCGTAACCTGTGTAGCATCCTGTCATCCACCCTAAAACTACCCTGTCTCGTCTTGCTGACATTACGTGAGTGATATATAACCGAAATTCGCAACCACTTGCCTTCAGAATACTAATAATGCGAATATGAGTCTATTTGGCATGTACTCATATTGGTGCGTGTACAAACTTGTCTTCTGCACTTTCCAACCTCACCAGACTCATATTAACATTTTGCATGCTTGTCTTATTCTTAATTTACAAGCGACAATATTTAGCATTTTACATGTTCCATGTTGACTCATATTCCTGTCTTTGCTCTTTAGGAGCATTTTTATTTCTTGTATACACAGTTAGCGTTATCAGCGTATAGAGTATAATAACCTGTGTACTCGTAAACCAGTGAAAACTACCGTTTACTAAGAGTTTAATTTTCTATGCGTAAAAGGTGTTTGTATTACTCACTCAGCTATATAGCAAAACCACACCAGACTCCGCATACCTGCCCTCTTATTCAAGTTGCTCATTGCAAAGACGAGCTAATAATGTGGTTCACTCGAATAGAAATTCCTGAATTTAGTTTTACAGTATGAAATTGGCAAAAAATACATATACGATTTACTATAAGAATAATGAAAAAATTCATTAACCATACGCCCCAAGTTAATAGCAAATGTTGTTTTGAATGAGATCGAGATGAATGAGATTTGAATGAGGTGAGTCTTAGAAGTTCCGCTAATTGACTATCCAAGGCCCTTCAGGCAGCGGCACCCCTAGACACCGGAATGGTTTTCTGCAATTCTCTTCCAGATAGCTTTCTGGTGTACGTACAGCCAATCTTTCAGTCATCAACCATAACCTATGGCTGTCGAGCACGGCACGTAAAATGAAAATTCCATTTTAAGTAAGCAAACCTGAAGGAGCTGTATATATGCATTAGTGTTTAATAACGTCAACGTGCATAACTACAGGTTCTGCGAAACACAAAATAAGATCATCGACACTGTGTAGCCTACTTGAGCTCCAATTGCCACACCGCAGGCATTCCCATCTAGCGGAACTTCGAAATCATCTTCACCAACAGTCGTATCTTCAATGAGCAATAATTTATTCATAGAACTCATCATACCGTGCATTAGCTGTGACCCTCTGGCTTCCAGCTAAATAAAAATCTAAGCATTAATCTTAAATAAGAGACAAAGCAATCACCAAAATGTAACAAAAATACAGAAAAATATTCCGTGTCCACTACGCGTTCTACATCTGATCTTCCGCAAGGAAAAGATGAAAGTGAAGGATCACACCGCTCGATAGCCTAATTTAGAGACTTCAAATGCTTTTGAGTTCATTCGACAAGACGGAGTCGTGATCCCTGCAACCTACGCCGTTGACCAGAAGGATGTCGGGAGCTGACATGTCCTGTAGTAACCTCTTAGATGAGGTCCATGTCCATCGGATTTCCCGCGAAGATGGTTCCCTAAGGAGCCCTCCAAGCCAAAGTTAGGATAGCATCATATTTAATGATAAAAGCCGGTTAATGCAATATAATATTGCTGAGGTAATTCCATGTGAAATTAGCGTAGCAGGCGAAATGTTTTGAGAATTTGTTACGCATGTAGCTAATAATCAAATGCTTCAAGCTATACATCACGCTGAGGTGGCAAACCAGTCTTAATATAAAATTCACTGTCAGTTGCCAGTGATTACCGGTATGAGCAAGGAAAATCGGTAGGCTAGGCACCAGGCAACTCTTGAAACGAAAAAGCCATAGTTTGTTATAAATACAAAAAACCAGTTTTATATACGATAGGATGTTTAGACTGCTGAAAAGAAGGAAGTTCAAAAAGAATCGAAGTTTCCCTGTTTATGTGTTATACACTATGCAAATATATCAATATTATTAGTACAAGTAGGAAAAATGCTCCTTGCAGTCGCATGTAAAATGCAATATGAGCTAAGGGCAGCATTTAAATACGTAAAGGACAAGAGTTAAAATACTTAATATGAGCCAGCATCTAAATGGGTAGAAGACAAGATTCAAAATGCTTAATATGAGCCAGCATTTAAATGTCTAAAAGACAAGATTTAAATGCTTAATATGAGCAGCTCGCTTTCTCGGGCTCATATTGACGCCTTCAAGCTTGTAAGTAAACCTCAAGGTACTCAGTGAGGGTCAAGAAATGTCGACTAATCTGTATATACACTCTCTGACCTAAACGCCTCTATTAGTCGCTATAAAGACAACTGCAGGAACTGTCAGATCCTTATTCAGCACGTAATCGTAATAACGTTATAGCTGTAGCCCCGCATATTATAGCGCTTGTTATATTACGTTATATATATATTTTAG
>JASAND010027282.1:0-11376 GCA_030248195.1 Trissonchulus latispiculum | reverse complement strand
CAAGCTTTGATGGAAGTGCGTTTGCAGTACCGTCTGCAATATCTGCATTCTAAGGTGCTGTTAGTGTGTGATTCGTTAGGCGCACATGTCCCTGTTCCTGAAAATTTCTTGAAGTTATCTCTGCCTGGAGCTAAAATCCAGCATGTTCTCAAAATCGCCAGAGCCTGTATGTGGCCGAAATTCCGTCTTGTCATTGTGCTCGCTGGCACTAACAATGTTCCCCGCAGGCATAAGTATAAGCAAGGTAAAGCCCCAGTATATGCCCGTGACGGTGCGCTTAAGCCTGTCAATGTTCGCCAAGTCGTCCGTCAATTTGAAACAGGGTTGTCTCGCTTCGTCACTGAACACCCTCAGGCGAAAATTGCTGTCTGTGAGTTGCTACCTCGCCACTGCGATGTCCCCACGGCCGGGTCTTCTTCGTTGAGCCACATTCAAAAATGTGTGCCCGCCATTAACCACAGACTGTCGCTTCTAATTTCTGAATCGCAGTGGGCAAATGTTTCTGTTATCCCCCTCCATAACCAATTTTTATCCACCCATTTGTTTCGGCATGATAATTTACATCTGAATGACTCCGGCAGTGTTCAATTAGGTCAAATCCTGTCCACCTATGCTGCTGGTATTTAAAGCATCGACACACAGGTCGAGATGACTAACCAAGTTTGTTTTGTACGTGTTTTATTACTACCTCTATTTGCATCACTGTATGTACTTATCCTTGTTGCTATGTCTTTTGCTGAATTTCCTTGGTTTTGTCGAGTTCTTACATACAATTCCGACGCACAGGTCGGCACAATTGTGGGTTTTCCTTTTCACCATATGTACCTCCCTCTCACCAGTGTACCTGTTTGCATTATTTTATCATCTTATATCTCTGTATTTTGCGTTTTCACTGTTTTGTCCACATTTTATGTTACTCTTGTCAAGCTTCTCATTACTCCATTTTACACTGTGACTGTATTTTATTGCGTTTTCCCTGCTTTTAATTGTTTCCTTTTATCGATCTTTTGTCATTGTCTATTTACTATGACTCTTCGTTTCTGTCATCTTATACTCATTCCGCTTTAGCCTTGTTTATGCCGCCATGCTGTTTACTTACTTCCTCACAAGCTGTGGGGACCACACTCAAAAGTGAGGGGAGGTTTTGTAAAGGTTTAACGACATTCCTGTTTTGCAAATCCCCCCAGACAGACATACGATAGAAATGTACTATTTAATGCTGTCACAGAGGACTTGGTACGATTGAAAACTACTATTTAAAGTTGACACAGAAAAGTCCCCTTTTTGGTTGCAGTTTACTTTAGAAACAGTAATTTGATGCATTTATTAAAGCCCATGGAATTATAAAACTGCGTACAATAGCTAGATTCGAAAATTTCTATGCCTTTCACAGAAAAGGTATTAGGTCGCATTTCAGTTGGAATTTCATTTCTGCCATTAACATCAGTCTGAATTTTATTTCTGCCCTCTTTGCAAGAATGTTTCAGTCTGTCACGGTCCGAATGTGGGAAAATATAGTTCAATGTCCACGTTTGGACTTGCTGGGAGTTCATTAAAAGGGTGTGTTGAGTAGTTTAAAGGCTGGGTTTGGTTGACGTACACTAAAAAAACTTTAGAAACAGTAATTTGATGCATTTATTAAAGCCCATGGAATTATAAAACTGCATACAATAGCTAGATTCGAAAATTTCTATGCCTTTCACAGAAAAGGTATTAGGTCGCATTTCAGTTGGAATTTCATTTCTGCCATTAACATCAGTCTGAATTTTATTTCTGCCCTCTTTGCAAGAATGTTTCAGTCTGTCACGGTCCGAATGTGGGAAAATATAGTTCAATGTCCACGTTTGGACTTGCTGGGAGTTCATTAAAAGGGTGTGTTGAGTAGTTTAAAGGCTGGGTTTGGTTGACGTACACTAAAAACTCTGAGACAGGACTCTTTACAGTACACGAAACTGAGATTAACTTTTCCTGACTACACCTTTAAAAGTAATTTTTGACCAGCTTTTCTGTAAACGCTGTTACAGCAACACTTGAGATACACTTGAGACAATAACGTGACTTTTGAGCCTTTTTTTTGCAAGCATTTTGCGTCTTTCATATTAGCTTTGTCTGTGTAAATAACTGTTCTATTTGATCATTATTACTAATATCTGTCGGGTTAAAACCCATTTGGGTTTTAACCCATTTGATTCAGGTTTCTTTGTGGTATCACTTTAATAAATGGGTTGGATTTGGATTAAATGTCCGTCCGGGCTGAACGGTGTTTAAGGATTAAAGTGACTGTGTTTGCCTTGGCCACTCGAGAACACGCTGACAACTGCATCTAATATGCATCGGAGACCCATAGCATTATAACATCATAACATTCTTTGAAAATTAAAATGGACAGGATTAAACCAAGCTTACGTCATAACTAAGAGTGTGACAAGCGACATCACACGACGCGACAGCGTGTGTGGTTTGCTACATCATCTGCACGATAACGGCTGACCCTCCCCACAAATTAGACCTATCACTTCAAAGAAATTTGCACGCTATGTTTGTATGCTGAAGCTGCAACAGACGCACATTGAACCAACTGTCTAAAGTCTGACACAAAAATGTGTGTACAAAATTGTGATCGCTTATTTATACCTGGGTTTATTTTACTGGGGGGGGCGGGGGCGCCCCCCCCCCCTACTTTTTTGGTTCCCCCCGCACTCGAGCACCTCCCCCCCACTCGTTCCCCCCCCACTTTTTTGGGCTTCCCCCCCACTCACTATAGGGTGCCCAGAAAATGCCAAATTTTAAGGATTTTTGGTCAAAATTTTCAAAAATTTTCCGGCTTCGCCGAAAACTTTTGATGAAAAATCGTCTTTTTTGGTGCTAAAACTTGATTTTTGAGCACTTTTAAGCATAGTTATAGCAGTGTATGTGGAAAACAGGCTATTTATACAGCATTTTTAGCATTTTTGGCTCATTTTATTTCCCCCCCCCCCACTTTTCGACCTCCCCCCCCACTAGTGGGGGGGCGTCCCCCCCCCCCACTCTCCCCCCCAACTTATTTTTGCCTAAAGTAAACCCAGTATACTGCATGTAATATTCTTCGGAGACCCATAACATTATATATTTTCTGAATCGTCATGATGAGAGAAAAATTTTTCTAAAATTTCAAAAATTTCAAAATATCGGTTCATCGAGGTTTTTCTCCGGAATATACACGCCAAAACTTTCTTTCTTTCAGGAAAATTTTCCCATCTGAAAACATGCAGAACGATGCAAGAACGAAGAAAATCGGTTAAGGTTTAAATTTTTTATTAGCATTTTTCGATTTTCAAAATTCTTTGGTCTTTGCCACTTTTGCAACTTTGACAAGCTACTGCTCGTTTAGTACTTGATAGCAAATGTTTTCGTTTTCATTTTCGGGACCGCTTAGGCATCTGCTTTAACGTAGTAAAAGTCATTTTTCAAAATTTGAAAGTTGAGTTTTTTGAAAAATCACCTCTGACCCAAAATTTCATGCGAATGCTACAAATTTTCAACATTTTCGTAAATTTCAATAGAATTTTGGGTAAACTTGTTATTTGTTACTTAAAGACACTAATTGCTCCAAGAGTCTGGAGATCTGATCCAGCAAGGACTGCAAGCGGTCAGACAAAGGTTTTGTTTTTGGAAGGTTTTGAAATTGATTGATTTTAGACACTTAATAACTTTTAAAACAGTTAAAACTCGAGAAGCACTCGCATTTATATTTTCATTTTTATCTAAATTTAAACTTTATTAAACTAATGTTAGGTTACTTTCATGTTTTTTTTAAATTTGCGCTTTTTAAAAATTAAAAATCCCTTACGCTCTTTCTCTCTTTTAATTTCAGATAGAGCTTTTGACACGCGCACGATGGGGAGTCTATATTAGGTTGACTCCTGTGCAGATCCATTTATCTGAAAGGGAGATGATCCGACGCGACATGGGAGTCAAGCAGAGGCAGTTCGACATGCACTAAAGTTATTACATAAGTTTAAGTTATTTAGTTGGTCTTTACTTAGCCGACCAACTGAGGCTTGTTAGCAAGTTTCGGCTGCAGTTGCGACAAACCAGTTTATAAGGGGCAGGTATATATAGATAAAGGTGCATGGACGGTGAAAAGGTTCCTCTGTGTCCCATGCCTGTATCACAAACAAATAAAGCAATTTATGTATGCGGACTTTCTCTCCTTTCCTATCTGATGCTTGACCACCGCTCCGACCCTTTTCTGCAGCCTGCATTTTATCTTTCCAAGCAGGCTTACAGAGATTTCAGTCATCTTAGCCTCTATTGGCATGCTGGGGGCAGTACATGCCGGCTGACGGCGTGTGTTGCTCTGGGTGTGTCCGAAATAACCGTACGCCAGCTTGGCTTGGGGGCCTTGTTTTCTGTCTTTCGTCGTCTCTCCGTCTCTTGTCCGCATACGGTCAACGGAGAGGCAACATTGAGGGGCCTTCGACGAGTGCCTACGAAATTCTAAGTCATCATCAAAACATTGCTCGAAATCCTGTTGAAAATAAGGGAAATTTTGAAAATTTGTAGCGCATGCAATATGCGTCGTAGTGGTAAAATTTTGACATCCTTAGATTCAGCAAAGATGGAATATTTAGCATGAGTTATCTACCCTTTCTACAATGTTATGGGTCCCAGATTAATAAAAGGCAGTATAAGTGATCACAATTTTGTAAACACATTTTTCTGTCAGACTTTAAAATAACTAATAAATTACCTACCATAAGCCTTAGGCTAATGGGCCAATCAGCGATCAGACACACTCTTATATTGAAAGCGTGTAATTAGTGCAAAGTGGGACCCCTGGAAGTTACGGGGGGAGGGTTCCGAGTCCCGAGTTACCTAGCATGATTTGTACATGCTAGTGTAAGTTTCTTGCTCCTACTATTATGTACTCTTGAATTGACTAATTAAAGAACCATGGGTTATCAGTCATCTTGTGATATTCTCCGTAGAGTTAAATAGTTAAATAGAGTTAAACGAGTTAAATATTTTAACCCCTGTTCGGAACGCACTCAGTCAGTTAATTTTAACCCTGGCTGTTGTAACTCTTTTAACTCTAGCAGGGTTAAAACGAGCAGAGTTAAATGAGTTTAAATCGGGCGAGTTAAAATTAACTCGCTGAGTGCCCGAACAGGGGTTAAAAGAGTTAATTTTAACTCGTTTAACTCTGCCGATTCGTTTGCATTCTTTCCATGCGCGAGTTCAAATCAGATTATGTAAAGCAGTGATCAACATAATCGGCAAACTATGCTTCCGCCTTGTCTCGAATGAATTTCGGTGGTTTATAATATTCCTCTTTTAAATAGCGCTACTACTGCGCTAGCAAATAGTTGAAGACTACTTATGTTATTCCTTATTTTGTAGAGATGAAACAGTTTTAAGCATCTATGCACAAATGTTTAATTTACTATCAGCAAAGCGCAATCTAGATGGCCCCCAAACCACCGTAAGACCATCGCAGCAGTTTGATTGGATATGTTTTTCTAGCCAACGTTTAAACTTGAAGTAGCTACCCTTTAGTAAAATAGTCAACTATGCAATATTAAAGGGGGTGTGCGTTAAACGTTTTATATTGGAAAAGCTAATAAGCTTCGTTTGTCGCATAATAGTACACAGCAAAGCTCAATATAACAAGTAGCTGCTCCTTGAACGGTGTTAGTGTGCAATACACGGTGTCATTCATGATGGCTTTCACACCGTGCTTTGCTTATACAGTGCTTTGTTACCGAGCAGGGATCCCTAAAACCAATTTAAGGAAGGGATACAGCATGAAAATGTCATGGTTACGGATTCTGCTTATTTCCACACCTAACTTTGTAACTCATGTTCTGCACATCGAGTTTAAGTTCTGAGTTGTTTCATTCAGTACTTAACGAATAATTAGCTATCGATTAATTACATGTAATTTGAAAATGTGTGTAAACGACGCTTCCGCAACAAAAAAGCAATTCCTAAGTGCTTTGTCAGAATCGACAGAAACTTTTCACATTACAAGCCAGATGAAGAATTGAAGACTAATAAGCTAACAGGGTGTAAGCACCGAGAAATCAGGTAGCGCCTCTTTGAAGTAGCGCTAGCCAATCAAGCCTGGAAGTGTTTTGAAACAGCAAATCAAAGCTAACCAAACTGAATGCCATAAAAGGAATAACTTTGAGCGTTTCACAGGATTAATGGGTTTGGGTTTCATTCGTAGGATTAATTTCGCGACTTTTCTCAAAACATTTTATGCAATTATATATTATTCCACACTACTTATTTTGCAAATGCTAACAGTTAACTATTTGTTCTGAACCGAAAAATAAAGATTTTTGTAAAAAAACTCTTGTATTACCATAATAAACAATCAGGCGGCCTACCTTATTTTTAACTCGTTTAACCCCCGTGCAGAATCGAGGGTTAAAATTTAATGGGAAAAGTTGCTGCAGAGTTAAAGGAGCTAATTTTAACTCGCGCGCGAAAAAGGGTTGAGTTAAAATTAACTCCGTGGATTTTAACCCATTCTGTGCGCGCGAATGCAGGTAGGGTTAAACGAGTTAATTTTAACCCCTGTTCAACAAAAAGTTTCAAAAAGGAGATTTTTTCGTAAAAATGGCTATTTTTAGCTTAAATCCTGGCATTTTTGAGAACGTTTTGCCTTTCTACGAGTAAAATACGCCAAAAAATATCAATTTTCAGCTCATTTTTGCAAAAAAATGTCCCCCCCCCCAGAAAATCTCTCCCCCCCCGGGCCCGGGGGGTTCCCCTGGGAAGCCCCCCCCCCCTCCGAAAAAACCCCTAAAAATACCCTGTAAATAAGAACATATGTAAATTCAGGAAAACATTGTGAGCTATGGTTTACACATAAACCTAGTAGCCGGATATTCCCCCTAGGTCTGTTTGTTTTTTGCTTAGTGCCGCACCCCAGTCGTTTTCACTTGGAGGGATAGCGCCAATTCCAATTTTCCAATCTCGCCGGGTATTGGGCTTAGCTTGGATCTGGCAATGAATATTATTTGCTGCATGCAATTATCCGAGGCGTCATCCAGGGTACTGCCGGGGCAGAAGTGACCACGCTGCTTTCACGGCATCGAGTTCACCCGTTTGCTCTATCAAGTAGGAGTCTCCCCCCAAAAGACGGCAAACTCCTTGCAAATCTCGGATAACACAATTAGTAATTATGTCCTGGGTGGAATGTGAGGTTATGGTAAACAGCTGTACCAATTAACATGCTACCTTATTTTTTGGCCGTCTGGTCACAGACAAGTTAGGTTCGAAGATGTTAGAAGTAATTGAAACATTGAACAATGCGAATTTGATCATTCAGATAGAGGCTTTAATATGATATATTGGCTATGCTAGTGTATTTTGTCAACCTATGTGTTCACGTTGCCTGATCACGGTACTTGTTGGCCTCTGGCCTTTTTGTTTCTCTCTATATTTGTATATCTATTCTGTTGATAATAACTGGTGTGACTTTCCGGATGTTGCTGTAGTTGCCAAAACCTCTGCAGGATGGTCTCTCTTTGTCTTTGGGGGTCCTCGTCGGTCCAGAGTAGTGATATATTCTCTTTTTTGTGTTTGTTTGTATGTTGGTATGTTCCGTCTAGTAGTAGTTTCCCGGCATGTGTAGTAGTATTTTTCCCCTTTTTGTATCAGCCAAAATTAGTTAGTGACGAGTCCAGCTGATGTTGTAAATGGCTATGTGTTGTGGCCATGTGGTCACCCTAACATTTGTCTCTTTTAATGTCTTCCTGTTTTCATTTTAGTTTTACACTAAGCCTTACGTATGTTCTCTTTTTACCTGTAGTTTTCTCTCTGGACCCGTGCGGGGGCGCCCGGGGGCAAAGAGGGGGTATTTTGTGGAGATTCATTGGTTTGAATCTAAAGGTTTATCTTTGCAAACACTCAACGTAACAAAAATATGCCTAGTTGTTTGGCTTTTTCAATGGCTACCTTGTCTCTAATATTGAAAAGTTAGTTAGTTCTTGAGTTGGGTTTGGTAAAGTTGGGCCGCTCCGGAAACTCCTTTCGATCCGCCATCTGAGTATTTTCTGGGCATTGTTTTAGTCAAAGTTCTTATTCATTGTGTTGAGAATTATATTTGTACTTTGCATTTGTAGTTGAAATTATCTTGCGTAGTGGAAAGACTATATAGTAAAGTTCATGCTGAAATTCTAGTTCAGTAGGGCGCATTTGGTTTAGGAGGAATAGAGCATCGCACACCGTTTAGCAATCTGTCTATCTTCGAGATAAAGTCCATTCATTTGTAAATATTCAAGCAGAGTACATCACAAATTCTACATATGGACGCTTCAAGCAAGTCTTAACGATTATGTATTAAACTGTACACTAAGTCAATGTTGCTCAGTACGATAGATAACAGATACTACGGTGTGCTACAGACACATTCATACGAATTAGGTGCACTCACTCGCGGACCACTCTGCCAGACTGATACTTGTATATATTCGGTGGGCGTCGTCAGTGGCGTACCGACATACTAGTTGCAGTATTAGGTCTTTTGATTGAAGTAAAAAGTATTGAAAAGCGTTTCTGCCCTGTGGTCCCATACACACATGTTGTTTAGTGTATGCATGCAAGCAAAAAACACAAACATTCCCCCCATTATATCATTAACATAATTATATCTATGGCCTGAGCCAGTAACTTCGTCGGGTGCCAGGTGGCACATAATTATATCGGTGGCAAAAAGCCAGACTGTACAGTGGTGTTGATAGTCAGTAATTATATCGGTGGCGTGAAGCCAGTAACTGCATCCATGGCCATGTGGCCACTAATTATATCTATGACCTGTGGCCAATAATTACATCGAGTGCCATGCGGCACATAATTGCATCAGTGGTGTAAGCCAATAACTGTATCTTTGTCTTTGCCCATATTTATTCTAACTGGGTTTTTTGGTAAGTACTAGATGAATGTCCGTTGTATCAAAAACCATTTTGAGGGTCAAAAAGTGGCTATTGTCTAGGAAATCAGTTTTTTTCAAAATTACATCCCAAATTTAGGAACAAGTTTGGTCCATTTATACTCTATGGATACACGGTCAACTGCCTATTCTATCAATGCCTATTTGCTGGAATTCGTCGCTTTAAGGTAGAGATTTGGCCGAAAAACCATTTTGGCAAAACTGCGAATTATTTTGTTTCGAACATCGATTTCTCAAAAACTATTCCATGGATTCCGGAGTTTTTTGGCAGAATCGAAATTCGTACTTCTGCGGAGGGACGTTTTTCTTGGTTTGGGTTAAAACATATCGACTAGCAAGAAAACTCAATGCGAAGTTGCGAAATTTCGTGTTATCGTCATTTGGCCGATTTTCTCGACCGTTAAGACCTGCTGAGCCAAATCCAAAAAATGTCCCTCGGCCCATATGTCCTTCATATAATGGCACAAAAAGAACTTTTGGCCGATTCTTCAGTTTTGGGATATCGATGTCCAAAGATTTTTGGTCTATATGCATTCTGTTAGATGTCAGCATGTCAGAAAAATTCTGCTATTTTTTGCTAATTTTACCAGTTTCGTAAGCTCATATGAACGTACAGATAATAAGCTTTAAAACGATGTATTAAGCTCTTTCCAAATCCCAAAATTGCGAAAGTTATAGCGTTTCAAAAAATCACCACAGAAGCACTGCACAAAAAGATCTACTGTAATGGGTGGGTGTTTTTAGTGTGTTTGTTGTATGAATGTACGTATGTGTGTTTTTGCAAATGTTAAGAAATTTATATGTCTGAAATTTATGTGTCTGAAATTTATGTGTCTGAGATTTGTTCCTAAACCGGTTTGATATAACGTGTTTTTATTCAGCCGCTAGGCGGCGCTTTCGAGTAGCAAAACTAGATAGGAACCTTTATCCAATGAAAACTTTCCAGGCCTTTCTCAAAAATCAATACTCTCATCCGATTGGCTACTTAGGGGGGTGGTCTGACGCAAGAACAAAAAGTAGTCAGTCTTAAGTTTAGTTTTCACAGCAAGTGGTCGGTTTTGAGTGGAGACTTTTATATACGTATTCTTTTATGCGCGAGCTTTTCCCCTTGTTTTCTTTTATTACTACCCCCTATAGCTAGGATCCCTGGTATATCCGTGTTTCTCTACTGATCTGTCACTTGCGATATTTCTGATTCTTCTCCCTCTGACTATATATAACCGTCCCCCGATCTGGTCGTACCGGCCAGATCAGCCCTCATTTCTGACTATTTCTTGTGAATATATTTATGGTCCTTTTCTTGGTGAAAATGTCTGATTGTTGGTAAATTAGTAAGTTGTCGAGTATTTGTTCTAATTATTGGTGCGACAATTTGTTTTGATAAATTCTTCTGGAATTCTGTGAAAGTAATTTTGATATTTTGTGAAAATATTTTAGTTAGGTTTTAAAATTAAAGATGGTCTCCAAATACTTGTAGATTAGGTCTGTGGAGCCATGGTTCTGCAGTGTACAGGTATAGAAAAATCCAAAATTATACCAGTTTAGCTGCAATTTTTGTGGTCATGGTATCTTGGTGTATCTTTCGAGTTAGCTTACTATGTTCCAAAGAAGTAGGTTGTTACAGAATGATTTGTCACATTCCTCTGTATTCTGTTGTTTCCATGTGTATGAAAGACCAATTGTGAAAAAGTGAAAGAGCTGTGGGCATCCTTCATTTATTAGCTGCTATCCAGACCTTTGTCCTTATTTTTGTGCATTTTTTTCTTGTTTTTCTTCCAGTTTTTGTGTGTTTTTATGTGAATATGTAACTAATTTGTTGAATTTTTGCATGTATCCGTGATTTTTGTGTCATTTGTGTTTATTAAAAGAGCTGGATGGTGACTTTGTGTATCTGGAGAAGCATAGCCATACCTGCGTTCAATTCCATTATATTCTTTTTCATGTATTTCTAGTTTTGGATTGTGTGTTTTTCATTTAAGTCTTTGTGCTATTACTTTTCCAATTGTGTATTTTGTGTATTTTTCAAGTGTAATTTCTTTGTAGATTAGTTTTAATCCAGCCATTTACACTGAATTGTTCTAGAACTGTCTTAATTTTGAGTTGAATTTTGCATATAATTTATAACTTCTTCTTTTAGGTTTGGTATCAGCAATTTCTTTTAGAGACCTTTAAGACCACATTTGACGTAAGGTGTACTTCTTTCCCTTGTTCTTGGTACATTTTTGTCCTTGCCTTCCCTGATCCTTTAAAGATTTTCATGAGAAGAAACTGAATTGGAAAATTTGAGACCCTACCAAAAAGGGAACGTCGTCTACAGAAATGCAAGGAACCTGCTGGTGCTGACTCACTGAAAAATGGAGAGGAGCTGTTCAGTCAGGCCTCATGAATCCAGGGCAACAACACCCCTGGGTTACCAGATCAAAGGACCCCAA
>JASAND010027280.1:0-44007 GCA_030248195.1 Trissonchulus latispiculum | reverse complement strand
CTTTTCAATCAAATCCGAGATTAAAAGATTTTATCCGTTTTTGACACCTTCACCTGCAAGTGGTTGCCCATAAAAAGGCAGTTAGGATAAGGAATTTTCGATTAAATATTGCCACACGTTACTTGACACTTCTTTTGAAAGGATATCTTAGCAAATCCACCGGCTAAACGTGACTATCGAGTTCAAAAAACACAGATATTAGGCGTTTCTGGGCAATTTGCTCACTTTTTACGGTCTCCAACAGTGTGATTTTTGGCCATATCTCGAGATTCACAAAAGCTACAAAAATTTCGATTGCAGATTGGAATCTGTCCCCGAATTACCCTAGGACTGACTTTTCAACCAAATCGGAGACAAAAAAGTTTCGACCATTTTTCGAGCAACCGCCTTGGTCCCCCTTACGATTTTAAAAATTAAATTCCCTGCCCTGGTCGACTGGGTGGGTCTAGAGCGATGAAATTAAAATGGGCCAGGTTTGGGACCAACCCCCACATACCCACCAAATTTCAGCTCCGGGCGTTGAGCCTAGCTTGAGTTAATAGGGGGGGACAAGAAGAAGAAGAAGAAGAAGAAGAATAATAATAACACGACGAGAATAAGGGTTTGCCCTTTTCCTTCGGAAGTAGCGGCAAACCAATAATAATAATAATAACACGACGAGAATAAGGGTTTGCCCTTTTCCTTCGGAAGTAGCGGCAAACCAATAATAATAACACGACGAGAATAAGGGTTTGCCCTTTTCCTTCGGAAGTAGCGGCAAACCAATAATAACACGACGAGAATAAGGGTTTGCCCTTTTCCTTCGGAAGTAGCGGCAAACCAATAAATTAAAATCTTATGTGTTCAATCAAGGTTAAATGTTAAATGTTAAATAGTTAAATGTTAAACTGTTCAAGGCAAAGAAGTCAAAGTTTTAAGAGCAAATTTACTCCGTAATTTAAAATTTTCTTCAACTTCTGGGGGGCTGCGCCCCCCAGACCCCCTGCGTATCTATATATTTTTCGTCACCTATTCATTCATACTCTTACACCACAGAGAGAGCACGCAATTTAAACTCGAGCTAAGATTCTTAACGTTGTTTAGAACTCTTAAAAACAGCATTAATTCGACGCTAAATGCGTTTATAGCTTTTGTAACGTTGAGAAGCGATTTTTGTAATTTTACGCAGTCGAAATTAAAAATACGCACTCGAAAACAAAAATACGCAAAATTTACGCAGGTCCGATTTTCAAAAAAAAAACCCTGGTTTGGTAGCATGGGGGGATACTGTCTACCAACATATCATAGTAGCATTGGACCAAAATGCCCACATCGTTCCAACACTTCGCTAGAAAATGCACTTCCAATAAGCGTTATTAACCGAGAAAAAAAAGCAACCGCACGGTAACTATCGCCTAGTGCAAAATTTCGAAGTTCCGAATTTTAACCAAAAGTATGGTGATACTTGTAGTACTACTCGAGTACTTTATGATGGTAACCTTTTTACCCCTCCCGGACCTCTAATTAGCTGGCACCAGGCCCACACGGTCTCCAGGGGCCGCGCAGACGCCTTATATATATATATATATATATATATATATATATATATAATAAATAGGCTATTTTTATTAATTTTTAGCATTTTAGCCCACTATTTCCCCACCCCAATTTTGGACCTCCAGCCCCACTTGTGAGGGGGGGGGGGGAAGAGGGCGTATATATACACTTCAATTTGCCAAAATTTTCTCAAGAAAGCTTATAATCCTTTTGCTTTCTATATAGTTACAGGCATTAGGTATATAGATCATAAAGTATCCTACAAAATCCTTTTTTCATTTTCTCCAAATTCCAATTTCATGCCCAATAAAATCACACCACCACCGTCAAATGATGTCCCATATATATGCATAGATATATGCACAACGTAGGTATAAACATTAACGCAAGTACGTATGTCTAATCTTGCTTCGAGCTCAAAAGAAACGCCCCAAATAATTAGGAATTAAGCTACGGAGAAGAAAATGTCTACACTGGCATGTTCATCTTTAGCTACAAAAGCATATATACGTTGTGCGGACATATACTATATAATATACTAGGATTACATAAGCATGAATATGTAGAAGTCTGAAGAGACGGCGGGAGGGCAAATGATTATTTACCAAGCCCCCCCCCCTGCTTTGGAATGATTACGTAGGCTTGTAGCACAGTTCTGGGTTGAGGGCAATCTAGCAAAATGAGAGAGACTTAGACTAAAGTGGCTGGTCGTGGGACATCTATTTGTCTCAATTAAGGAGGACTAGTATAAAACATTAGCATTAGCATATATTATGTAGTTCAAAATCGCTAGCATGACTAGAATTACGTACATAAATATGGGTGCGTATACGACATAATGTAGGTAGATAAGACTAAGAGACAAGATGATATATACATGAGCACATCTCTTCTCTCACAAATAAACGGTTAAAATGGACTAATTAAATACAGTGGCGCACACAGAAAAGTTTTTCGCGGGGGGCCCTAAAAAACGTTGGGGGCTGGGGGCGAAATTGAAAAATATTTGAAAATAAGATTTGAAAAAAGCAAAAATAAGCGTAAATTAGAAATTAAGCGAAAAAAACTAGTAAATTTCACACCGAAGGCTCGAAAATGTTCGGAAAATGTTAAAAAAGTTGATATTGAAAGGTTTAAAACGCTGAAATCAGGGCAAATTAAGCAAAAATGAAGTCAATTTCGCACCGACGGCGCAACAACTTTTGACATAAATTTTTCCTTTACATCTAGTTTCGGGGGGGGGGAAGCGGCCCCCTCTAAGTGAGCCCCGGATTAAATACAGCCATGCATCCATTACATTGCTTAATGTCTTGCATACAGAGATATTTTTCGGGAAGATTTGGGGTTAAATTTAAATTTATGTTTAGCCCACTCCTATCCGAAAGGTTGGACCTGTCCCTGATATATACATGTAGAAGGATCGCTCTGAGCTCCAACTCTGAGCGGTTTCTGGTTGAAATAATGAAGATAAATTCTGAAAAAACTGTAATTTAAGCCACTAAAAAAAGTACAGGACTTACTCAGCCTCTTCAGCCAACGTTTTGTAGACCTCATTGTAGTAGTCATGGTGGTGATTTTCCACACTTTTTTCTGGAAATCCGCTGAAAACAGGAAAAAACACGACACAACAGCGGTAAGCAAAACAAATCATAAAAACAGGAAACGTGACAAAGACAATCTCACTGGGTGAAAAACTAAAGTTTACTGCGTATTTTACGCATTGAATATGAAAAGCCACACATCACCAAAAAAAGTCAAAAAATCTCCTGTCAGGAAAACTCAAACCCCTGCCATATAATACTGAATGAAAGCAAGGGATTTTTTCAAACCCGGGCCTTGTTTTCCCAAGAAACAGTACGTATATACGAAAACACAGTCAAAAGCACAAAAACAAACTAGGCTCAACGTTACGTACCTAAACAACTGGCTTTTTCCTACAGGTAGAGCCCCCCCCCCCCCAGAATTCGGTTCGCCCCCTTCCCCAGAACTCTAAAGTGCCCAGAAAAAATAGGGTACTGAGGGTAGATTTTGAAAACTTTTTCCGGCCTCGCCGGATTCCTAGACATTTTTAGTTTACTATTTATTTTAGTTCATTATTTTAAGCTTAGACTTGGGTTAAAACTAGTTTTTTAGCTCAGCAGCAAAAAATAGCTGTTTTTATGCATTTTCTGGAAATCAATTTTCATTTTCTCCCCCCCCCAACCAGACCTGAGCTGAGCAAGCAAGCATCAAACTACGTACGTATGCCTAGAAAGACCCCTAAATACGTACGTAATGCCGCTTTTCTGAGCCTTGGGGGATTTGGAGAGTTTGGAGAGAGCTTTGAGGACCTTGCCAAAATCCGCCACATGATACAGTTCCCAGGCATCGAACAGGTCCGCCGGCTTCAGACCGAAAGACTGCTGGCAGGCCAACAGGAAGGCTGTGATGTTACGCATACAGGCAAACTGGAAAACAAAACACAGACAAAACAAAATACGTAATTCAACGAAACAAATTAATAAAAGATTACATAGATCACACTAATTCAAGTTAAAGAGCTAAAAAAAGGAAGAATGTTTCACAACTGAGAGTCGTTTCAAATATTTACGTAAGTATTTAAAATGAAATTTAAAATTTGCAAAAGAGAAATTTCAAATTTTAAATTTATAAAAGAAAAATTTAGAATTTTTAAAACGTCGAAAAACAATCTCACATATTATACAGAATGCCTAAATTTTACAAAGCTCTCTGTACCGAAAACGGTGAGGTGGTAAGGAGCCTCACAAACGGTTTCAAATCCACCCTGTAACGGATTTTCTAGCAATAACAAAGACACAACGAGGGGGGATGTTCTAAAAACGTGGGAGTGAATATAGACAAATTGCAGCAGAAAAAATTTTGGCCCCTCCCTGGAAGTCCTCAGGGAAAGCCCCAGAGCGGTGATTGTCTATCTTTGGGGTTGCGGCCGTCCCTTGTCCCCTCAGGAGGTGGTCCGGGCGGATTGGCGATCGTCAGGTGGCCGGAAGCAACAACAACAACAACAAATTTTTGAATGTGTCCAAAGTAAACAGAAATAGTCAGGGAGAATTTGCCTCAGGTCCTTTTGCTGGGCGAGTTTTGGAAGCGTGACGGTGGCAGGTATCTCTCACAAAATAAACTCCAGGTATACAGGGTACGTATATATTTTTACCGAGGGGGGGCGCCCCCCCCGAAATAGACCATCCCTCCCGAAAATGCCTTCCCCCCTGAAATCGCCCACCGGGATTTTTGCTCCCCCCGGGGTTTTTGGGGGCCCAAATTTTTGCTAAAATAGGCAAATTTTCAAAAATTTTCCGGCGTCGTCGAATTAGGTGGCCGATCAGGATCTATATACTCCTATACTCAGGGTATAGAACCCTTGCTTCACCTCATCAGCCATAATCTATATAGTATGACTCTCGCTATGTTGCCTTAATGCACTCCACACAGTGGGAGGCTGGAGGAGGGGACCCAGCTGGAATTTTCCGGCTTCGCGGAGATAACTGTTTTTAGCTTAAATCCTATCATTTTTTGAGAACATTTTGCCTTTCTACGTGTAAAATACGCCAAAAATACGTACCAATTTTTAGCTCATATTTGCAAAAAATCTTCCCCCCCCAAATTTCTTACCCCCCCCCACCCCACCCACCCCCCCCCCCCCCCCCCCCCCCCCCCCCCCCCCCCCCCCCCCCCCCCCCCCCCCCTAAAAAATACCCTGGTACGTATATATAATGTAAAAGTATATACATACATGTAATGTCTAGCAAACCAACCAACCTGTGACATCTGCGGTCGCAGGGTGACCTCCTTAAAATCGATGCTGTTCTTGGCCAGCCGGTTGGCCAGCTGGCACAGTACGACCCCATCGCGCAGGAGCTGGGCCAGGTCCATCAGATGGCCGCCGGCCGCACCCGGCTGAGCCACCCGATGATCTGGTGGGATCAGGCCACAGCGGATCAGCCAAGCCGCACACTGGTGCCAGAGATCGTCCTCGCTGCCGCCGCTACTGCCGCCACTTCCAGGTCTAGCAGTGGTAGTAGTAACACTGTTGGTGGTTTCGGCCATACAGTCAGTGCTGTCATAGAAGGAAGAGAGAGAGAGAAATAGACAGAGAGATAGTTTTAATTAGGTACGATTTCGGGTTCGCACGTATATATATAGGTACGCGTATAAATGAGGTATATATATATACCAATCAAATAAACAAATATATATACGTATACCACCAGCGTAGAGAAAAGTTGTCCTAAAATAAACATATATATATACGTTGTATAAGTCTTCAATACTTCTGGGAGGTCACTTTAAGCGAAAAGGATGGGAGTGTTGGAGGGCGTCCCTTCCGGGAATATATACCTATCTGGATAAAGGGGATCATTAATTTTCAAGGTATTTTTTAGAGTTTTTTCGGGGGGGGGAAGAAATTTTCGGGAGGGGAAGAAATTTTCGGGAGGGGAAGATTTTTTGCAAAATGAGTTAAAAATTGGTACATATTTTTGGCGTATTTTACACGTAGAAAGGCAAAAAGTTCTCAAAAATGCCCGGGTTTAAGCTAAAAATAGCCATTTTTACGAAAACATCTCCGTTAAAAATGGTCTTTGGTAAAGATTAGGGAAGTACCAACGATCAACTTTGCCACACACTTCCAGATGTGACCTTTCCTCCCACCACTTTTAGTTATCCCCTCGAACCCCACCCCAGCACAGCACTTTTTGGGGTTATTTTTTGAAAATGTTTTCAAATTTTGACATAAAACGCTTTATATAATATTTTACCGCTACAGCTTGCCCAGTGTGAGCCCCTCACGAGAAGCCAGACCCCATCTCCCCATAACCGATCTTGACTGCTAGCCCCCCAAGGGCTAGCTCAGACCCCCCCTTCCCCATAGGATTGGCTGGCAAAAAAAGTGGGGGTGGGGAAACTTTTTGACCAATTTTACCCCCTCCCAGAATTTTTGGCATGTCCTCCCCTAACTTTCGGCTACCCCCCTCCGAACCCTCCCCCAGTGATTTTTTGACCCAAAAAGTTTTGACCCAAAATGGTAATTTTTTGAAAAAGTTTTCTAAAATTTTGACTTAAAATCACTTTAAAACGGTGCAAAAACGCCTCAAACGCTAAAACAGACCTTATTTTGAAGAAAAAAGGGCTAAATTACCAAAAAATTTGCAACTTTGGGCCATTTTTGGAAAAATCGGAGGTCCGAATTCTGGGGGGGTGGTGAGAGGGTACCCCATCACATTTCTTGGGTCGACCGACCACCAACCTTCCAAGATCTGCCCCCCCAGATCCAAAGTTCCAAGGAAACTATGTGGCCGCACGTATGGGCAACGCCTACACCACGCCTACACCGGTGTAGGCTGGACCCACGCAAGGCAAAATGACGAACCCACGCAATGGCAAGGCGCACGAAGCGCGCCGTCGGATGACCTACGCAGACGCAGGACACGCTCTTTCAAACTACCCATGCACTATGAAGACCATGCACATAATGTTGGGGTTTGAAAAATGTAGGGAGTGGCATAGATGCATAGGTGTAATTGTGGGCAGTGATCCCCCCAGCCATTTTGCCAAACCCCCCCCATAATGTTTGGGGCCCTCCACCCCCCCCAACTGGGGGGGGGGGGAGGGGGGGGGGGGGTAGTCGCACCGACGGCGCGAAAATTGGCCATTTTAAGGCAAATTTTGCAAATCTTTTAAAAAAAGTCCAAATTTTTGGCTTAACGTGTTCATTATCGCGAGAAATACACGTTCATAACGGTTTTATGGACTTCTAGACTCAATATTGACCTTATTCTGGACTCAGAAACATGTTGGCAATCAAGTTATCGAGTTTAGAAACACTGTCTAATGTTAAAATTAGAGATGCACCGGGGCCGCCACTACCGGGGCCGGGGCCGGTGCCACCTTGGCCCCGGTACCGGGGCCGGGGCCTAGAAATTGGGGGTCCAAATCGAAAATTTTCAAAAAGTTTCTTGAAAATTCAAATTTTGCAAGAATTTTTGATATAAAAACGTTACTAATCGTTGTTTTCGTTCATATCAGCGGGAAAACAAACGATTTGTAACACTTTTTGACTGTCGAAAATTCAAAATTTTGGTCAAAAAATGTCAAAAATTTACAAAATTTTGCTAATTTTTGGCCCCGATCGGTACCACCGGGGCCTGACCACCGGGGCCGGGGCCAGGCCCCGGTGCATCCCTAGTTAAAATTACTTAATGATTTCATGTTTTCCGGCATTAGCAATGGCTCAAAATGCGATTTTTGACACAGAAATAGAAAAATTTTTTGGGGGAGGTTTGGGGGGTCGTGGGGTTTGGGGCATAGGTGTAATGGGGGGGGGGGGTGACTCCCCCAGCCATTTTTCCAAACCCCCCCGAAATTTTTGGGGGCCCCGCCCCCCCCCCAAACTGGGGAGGGGGGGTCGTCGCTCCGAAGGCGCGAAAATAGTCAAAAAAATTGGGCATTGTTAGAGCAAATTTTGCAAAATTTTTCACAAAATTTTTGGCTTAACGTGTTTATTATCGCGAGAAATATATACACGTTCATAACGGTTTTATGGACTTCTAGACTCAATATTTACCTTATTCTGGACACAGAAACGTGTTGGCAATCATCGAAGTCTCAATTCAATTTTTGAAATCAGCGACCTCGATTTACCCTTGGGGCAACTTCTCAGCAAAATCTGAGACAACAATTTTTTCGAACCATAGGGGACCAAGGCGAAAAAATCGCCCCCCCCCCCCATTTAAATAAGTGCCGAAAAACACCCAAATTTCGGCCACTTTTTCGCGTTCCGCGCCGTGGGCGTGACGACCCCCTCCTACTAGCCTTTTTTAGGGGTTTGAAAGTGGGGGGGGCTTCGTTTTTTCAGATATATACTTAACCGATTTTTAGCAAATTTTCGCTCTTTTTGGTAATTTTTTGATAAATTTCAAAATTTCGACTAATTTTAAAAAATTTCAAAATTCAAAATTTGAGTCGGCCGAAGGCAGATTTAGGAGGAGGGGGTTGGAAAAAATTGGGGGGAGTCGGCATCCGACGACCCCTCCGCTGATGGGAGGGGTCCCTGTCCCTCCTCAAACACACCTATATATATATATATAATTGGCCCAAACGAAACTGGTCCAAACAAGAAAAAAACTGCAAAAATTTGAAAAAATTGGCTAGAAATAGGTAAAAACGCTAAAAATAGGTTTAAGGTTCATTGTTAGCCACAGTCTCCCTGGAACTTTGGGTGGGGGCAGGCCCGCACCCAGGATTTTGAAAAGGGGGGGGTCTGGGGGGGCGGAGCCCTCCAGAAGTTGAAGAATTTTTGCATTTTTGCCCAAAAATCGTACATTAGATGTTTATTTCTTGCAAAAAGTAAATTATCGCGCCTGCGAAAATGTTTTAAAAATAGCTGCGTTTGCTGTAAAAATAGCAAAAATTTTCTATTTTGTCATTCCAAAAGGGGGGGTCTAGACCCCTTGAACCCCCCCCCCCTGGGTGCGGGCCTGGGTGTAAATGTATATAAATGGGGGGGGGGGGTAAATCTTGGAAGGATGGTGGTCAGGGTTGGGAGTCTCGGTCTCGGTCTCGCCCAAAAGCCGAGACTTGACCAGTCTCGGTCTCGTTCTCGCTCACTCAAAAGTCTCGGTCTCGGACCGAGACTGGAAATTTTTTGAAAACATCTAATTTTAGCGAATTATGTTACGAAGTTTTACTTCGGATGACTTATCTGTGAGGATAAGACTATATAAAGCTTATGTGTTATCAATACTATCGTATGCATCTGAGATTTGGAATCCTTGGCTAAAACAAGATATTGAAACAATTGAAAAGCTTCAGAAGAAGTTTTGTAACTCTTTCTGTGAATTTAGACATTTATCATATAAAGATCAGTGCGAAAGCTTGGGTCTGGTTTCTTTAGAACTAAATAGACTGATGACTGATTGGACTTTGGTGTATAACATTGTTTATGGACATGTTGGAATATCTTTTCAGTCTCTGTTTTCGTTATCAGCTAATGTATATACGTAATACACGGGGTCATCTATTTAGATTGGAAAAACCAAAATTTTCTTTAGATATTAGAAAGTATTTTTTCACTAACAGAATAGTAAACTCTTGGAATTTTCTCCCAGAAAATATTGTCTTAGCTAAAAATATAAAGACCTTTAAAGAGCTTTTATTTGAAAGCAGGCACTTACTTTTGCGCCATCTCATTGTATATAAATGGTAGATTGAGGAAGACAAAGTATGTTGCGTCTGATGTCTCAGTTTGTAACTGTCTTTAGTATGTTGCGCGTGTTTTGTGTTATGGATGATTAAGCTTATACTTGAGTAAATCGATGTACCGTCCTTGTTGAATTTCTTCGGAGTAAATCTTTCTTTCTTCTTCTTTCTTTCAAAAAATGGCCACAAAATGCAAACTTTTTGGTAGTTTAGGTAGCCCCTTTTTTCTTCAAAATACATAAGGCCTGTTTTTAACGTTTTTTCACCGTTTTAAAGCGATTTTACGCATAGGTGTGGCGGGGATTTGGGGCAGTAGCAGGGGCCAGGATTTGTTGAAGGGGGGGCCGACCCAAAACTCCGGCGACCTTTTTTTGGGAAATCCAAGAATTTTTCCCAAATTTAGGCATATTTTACCTTCATTTCCCAAAAAATCTCAAATTTTAGCAAAAACTTTTCGATGTTTAGCCAAAATTTTTCAATTTTTAGCAAAAATTTTTCAATTATTAGCAAAAATTTGCCGATTTCTAAAAAACAATTTCTTAAAAACACTCAAATTATGCATATGAACAGCTGAAAAATTTTTCAAGGGTGGGCTCGACACCCCAAAGGGAGGGGCCCAAATCGCAAAGGGGGGGCCCGGGGCCAAAAATCGCATTTTCAGCCACTGCTAACATATATACATAGTTTCCTTTGGGGGGGGGGGGGGGGGGGGTATCCCCCCAAAATTTTTGACCAATTTTACCCCCCCCCCCAGAATTTTTGACATACCCTCCCCCAACTTTCGGCTACCCCCTACCCGAACCCCCCCCGCGATTTTTGGACCAAAAAGTTAGCTAAATTTGGCCGAAAAATGGTCATTTTTTGAAAAAATTTTCTAAAATTTTGACTTAAAATCGCTTTAAAACGGTGCAAAAACGCCTAAAACGTGAAAAAGAGGCCTTATTTTGAAGAAAAAGGGTGTGTTCAGAGATGAATTGCCTAAAAAAGATGGGAAGCCGCGGATCCTGAAAGTCAGTTTCAGTCCTTTGGAAGCCAAATCTGCTTTCATCAAGTCGATTCGGGATCAACAGGGAGAAAAACGCGATGGGCGAAGGTCTGGTCAAGACCCGACCTTTCATTCCGAGAACGTCGAAAGGAAGAACTGCTGCGTGGAAAACTGATGACGGCTAGAGAAACCTGTCCAGATGCCATCATTCGTCGTGATATTATTATTAATCGTACTAATGGTAATGTAATTGAGGCATAGGAGGGTGGGCCCCTGGATAAAAAGCATTTAAAAAGGCTGATCTTATCGATACAAATTTGTGTTTACTTTTGAATGCTTGTTCCATTAAGAATAAGATGGACTCTTTAAAAGTGTATATATTTAAATTCCGTACACGTGAACCCTGTTTTAATCTGCATAACCGAAACTTGGTTAAGTCCAGAAGACTCGGATAACCCCTTTTTATTAGAAGAATATAATTTAATTAGAATATACAAGATAACAAAAATGCTCCTTCGTCGCATGTAAAATACATATGAGTCCCCAGGAAGCAGGTTCTATAATAGCAGAAGACAAGATCCACCCTGTAAAATACATATGAGTGGAGTGGGGTTGTAAAAGAATGAAGACAAGCTGCAACCGCGAACCATATGAGCCTGCCCTATAACGAGGCTCATATTGGCGTTGTGATGATAATGATACTTTGACGACAAATTACAATTATGATCATTACATGCACTTATGATCAACTGTATTTAAACTTTATGCAATTTAACCAACTTGAAAAAAGCTGTATACGTGGTTGTTCAGAAAATCAAGTGCAGTGCCAATTAAACTTTAAACATTAAGTAAAACGGCTATATACTCGAAACAGAATTATTTTATATTATAATAATATTATAATGTTTTTTATTTACGCAAACGAACGAAGCAGGATTATAAATAACACATGACGTGTGCATGTGATAGGCACTGGTGAGACCATTAGGTAACTTTGCAGGATGTATTTACATACGTATATAATGTGTACTGTACAGATAAATAGAAAGGTAAAAACTTTGGTACAGATTGATGTTAGGTACGCCAATATGAGCCTCGTTATAGGGCAGGCTCATATGGTTCGCGGTTGCAGCTTGTCTTCATTCTTTTACAACCCCACTCCACTCATATGTATTTTACAGGGTGGGATCTTGTCTTCTGCTATTATACAACCTGCCTCCTGGGGACTCATATGTATTTTACATGCGACGAAGGAGCATTTTTGTTATCTTGTCTTCAGTTCTTTTACATGCTCCATTGGTATCTTGTCTTGAAGTCCTTTACATAAGCTCTTACATAAGCCTTTAAATAAGCTCCATAAGAAAACCAAATTAAGTCCTATGTAAGTATTCATTCATTCCAACGACGCAGTTTAAACAGCTTTGTCTGTTTCTCGAAATAGGGCTGCTGATTTCATCCGAGATTTGCGCCGGACTGGGGATTTGCTTTCTATGCAAATGCATGCTTTCGAGCATGCAGTTCTATGACAAAAGTTGCTCAGCTCGCTTCGGGCTTTCATTTGGTACCAAATTTGACCACTTTTGAAAAATTTCATTTATGACCGAAAATCGCCTACGTCCCCACCCCACCCCACCACAGCCACTTTGAGCATACGCTTCTATGACGAAAGTTGCTCAGCTCGCTTCGGGCTTTCATTTGGTACCAAATTTGACCACTTTTGAAAAATTTCATTTATGACCGAAAATCGCCGAAGTCCCCACCCCAAACCACCACAGCACTCGACAACCACTTTGAGCATGCAGTTCTATGACAAAAGTTGCTCAGCTCGCTCAGGGCTTTCATTTGGTACCAAATTTGACCACTTTTGAAAAATTTCATTTATGACCGAAAATCGCCTAAGTCCCCACCCCACCCCACCACAGCCACTTTGAGCATACGCTTCTATGACGAAAGTTGCTCAGCTCGCTTCGGGCCTTCATTTGGCTGGGCTTATTCTAGGGATTTTTTCTTGGGGGGGCTTCTTGGGGGGGCCCCCCCCAAGGTCCGAGGGGCAAGGAATTTTTGGGGGGGCGCGAAAATTTTTCGAAAAATATGCTAAAAATAGCGCTATTTTCCTGGCATATACTATAAAAGTTGATTTTCATAGCAAAAATAATTAGATTTAGTGTTGAAAAGGGCAAAAATTGAGTAAAAATCTCCGGCGAAGCCGGAAAATGTTTGAAAATTTGGCCTTCTGAGCTATTTTTTCAGGGCAAAATTTGGTACCAAAAGGGGCGCCCCACTTTTTTTTGGGGGGGGGGGGCGATTTTGGGGGGGGAACGATTTTTGGGGGGGAAGGGTGTTTATGGGGGGCCCCCCCCCCCCCCCCCGAGAATAAGCCCAGTTTGGTACCAAATTTGACCACTTTTGAAAAATTTCATTTTTGACCGAAAATCGCCTAAGTCCCCACTCCACCCACCACAGCACTCGACAGCTACTTTGAGCATAGGCTTCTATGATGAAAGGTGCTCAGCTCACTTAGGGCTGTCATTTGATACCAAATTTGACCACTTTTGAAAAATTTTATTTTTGACCACTTGACCCCCTACCCGTTTGACCCTTCAAACGGCAAAATGGAACCAGCTCAGCAAAATGGGTGGGTCGGACGGCAAAACGGACACCGGGAATGAGCTGGGCGCACCAGAAAATCCCTATGGACAAAGTTTTGAGAGGCTAAGTACAGTCCTATATGACGTTCCCGGAAGTCAGTACTGACCGGACCGTCCAGACGGCAAAGTGGAACCAGCCCAGCAAGATGGGTGGGTCGGACGGCATGAGCTGGGCGCACCAGAAAACCCCTATGGACAAAGTTTTGAAAGGCTAAGTACAGTCCTATATGATGTTCCCGGAAGTCGGTACTGAACCAAGGTTTTTTTTAGGCCATAGCTTAGGCCATGGCCTAAATTTATGAGTCGATGGCCTAAAGAATTTTGGCCGTTGAGGCCACTTGGCCTAAATTATTCGACGAAAACCCAGTTAAATTTTATTGATTTTTAAGTAAAAACAGCAATTTTCTAAAAAATTTTTCGCGCCGCAGCGAATTTATGCGTTTTCACTTGTATTTCTGGGCTGCGCCAGCTGTCAGCCAGTTACATTGTCTATTTGCACTTATAAATACACATTCTAGTTTAATTTCATTTACTATTCTAAAGATTTCATCGAAGAAATGCTATTTGTAGCATGTAGTTTAACTTTATTTCTGTTAGTTTAATTTTTTCTTTCTTTGGTTCTCTTTACTCGTATGCTCCTACCTGTTTTAATTTTCAATAAAAATTTATTAATTCATTAATACTGTCGTGCACTATTATTTCGATGCTAACAAGGTTCTGTTTCTGCCTTTTTAAGGTAAAAACGTAGCTTTTCTGGTGTGTTAAACAGTGACGATGGCGATTTTTGTTGTTAAACAGCGATTTTTGAATATATAACGCGTGAATACATGATAACTGTAATTTTAACAATGCGTACAATACCGCACAACCTAAAAATTAACAAAATATGAGTGGCCTAAATTTTTTGGCTGATGGCCTAAAAAATTTGAGTCGTTGAGGCCATTTGGCCTAAAGTTCGGCGACCAAAAAAAACCCTGTACTGAACGGACCCTCCAGACGGCAAAGTGGAACCAGCCCAGCAAGAAGGGTAGGTTGGACGGCAAAACGGACACCGGGAATGAGCTGGGCGCACCAGAAAACCCTTATAGACAAAGTTTGGAGAGGCCAAGTAAAGCCTACTATGGACATCCAGAAATCGGTTTCCGACCTGACCCCTCAGACGGTCAAGTGGAACCAGCCCAGCAAATCGGGTGAATCGCGCAGCAAAACTGATGGCGGGAATGGATTCTCCGCCCCCGAAAACCTTTCCATGCAAGATTTGAGAAGTCTATCTTGAAAAATAAGCGAAAAAACTAAGTTCAAAGTCGGATCCAAAATTCACCAACTTTGGCCGGCCAGTACCCAAAAATGGTGCAACTTATCGGAAAACGAATTCAAGATTTTACAACCCCAACATGTCTAGCATTACGCCAAGTAATTAGTTTAGCCCCATATATAGCGCAATCTGACTTATTACGGCTAATGTTAAGCATACTTTTGGGTCATTTTAGCGTTTTGACCGACTTTGGACCCCAGCCAAAAATTTTTTCTACCCCCGGGAAGCATAAAAACTAGCCTATCGGCTTATTTTTGTTGCGTACTCCAAGAATATATATGGTTTTCATAGGCAAAAATTTTTCTATCTCTAGTTATTACGCCTACAAAACCCCCTTATGAGACATCAAATCAGAGAAACCGGAAAAAAAACATCAATCTCGTAAGCGATGTTTGGGGCAACTTTTTAACGGAAAGTGGTACGGGGATGAAACTTCGCACACATACTAAACTCGACACGTACAATTTTTTGCGCACATAATCTGCGCATAATCTGCGCAGGAATCTGCGCAGCTCCTGCGCAGCCTTGTTTTACACTGTCATTTGACCTTAAGCACTCATATTATAGGGGTCGCTACCGCGACCCCTATGATAGTAACTATTTTTTACTAACTATGTTAGATACGTAATGTACATTCCCGTGGCCTACCAAACTCTGGCGTCACAGTATATAACTGTCTACTAACAGTGGCGCACCCAGGGTTTTCTGACAGGGGGGTCGGCGATAGTAGCACCAGAAAAAATTTCGGGGATGTCCAGGGGCGCGCATCCAGGATTTTGAAAAGGGGACCATCTTGGGTGGTGTCTATGCGAAGTTTTTGTTCGAAGTTTGAACGCGCTTCCGCTAGAGGAGAGGGGTAACGGCAACAATGTCAACAAAGCGTTCCGTGCTGCTGCAGCACATGTGACGAGATCAGGGAATTGTCATTACCCCGCGAGGGGGATCTGGTGGCGAAGACCCCCAGAAAATGAAAAATTTTTGAAATTATAAAAATTTCCGTAATGGAAACCTTTAAAAAGATTTTAATAAAAGTTGAGAAATTTTCTAACATGCAAAAATTTGTAATGGAAACCTTAAAAAAGAGAACAAAAATTTGAACAAAAACCTGCACAGGCGCTGAGAATAAAAAACTTGGGCTGGAAAAGCGCCGCTGGCGCAAAACGTTTTAATACGCCATCAAGATAGAATGTTGCCGGAGGCGCCAAAAATTAAAAAACATGAACGCCAAAGGTGCAAAAAATTTAAACCTTGAAACGGGTTGAAACCCCCTCCTTTTGGATTATATATAGTTTATCATTACGAAAATGAAGAAAAAGAATCATTAAAGAAATGATTAAAGAAAGTAAACGACCAAAACCGGAACAATAGGGTATAAGCAGAATACGTAAGATTGGTGAGGGAGGCAACTCCGCTCCAGAAAAAGCCAGATCCAAAACGACGGAACATAGCCAGGGTTTTTTTTGGTCGCCGAACTTTAGGCCAGATGGCCTCAACGACTCAAATTATTTAGGCCATCAGCCAAAAAATTTAGGCCATCCAAATTTTGTTAATTTTTAGGTTGTGCGTTATTGTACGCATTTTTAAAATTACAGTTATCATGTATTTACGCGTTATATATTCAAAAATCGCTGTTTAACAACAAAAATCGCCATCGTCACTGTATAACACACTAGAAAAACTACGTTTTTACCTTGAAATGGCAAAAACAGAACCTTGTTAGCATAGAAATAATAGTGCACGACAGTATTAATGAATTAATGAAATTTTATTGAAAATTAAAACAGGTAGGAGCATACGAGTATGAACCAAAGAAAGAAAAAATTAAACTATGTAATAGAAATAAAGTTAAACTATATACATACTAAAATAGCATTTCTTCGATGAAATCCTTTTAATAGTAAATGAAGTTATAACTTGAATGTGTATTTATAAGTGCAAATAAACAATGTATATAACTAGCTGGCGGCTGGCGTAGCCCAGAAATACAATGGAAATGTATAAATTCGCGCCGAAGGCGCGAAAAATTTTTTAGAAAATTGTTGTTTTTACTTAAAAATCAATAAATTTAACTGGGGTTTCGTCGAAAAATTTAGGCCAAATGGCCTCAACGGCCAAAATTCTTTAGGCCATCGACTCATTAATCTACGCCATGGCCTAAGCTATGGCCTAAAAAAACCTTCATAGCCTCTAGTAATTAATTGAGAACATTCTTGAAACTTTTACCAAATGTCTTACTGCTCATTTTGGTGCGTATTCTGATTCCTGACAGGGGGGTCGGCCGACCCCCCCTTGTGTGCGCCCCTGTCTACTAACCCTGACATGATCTGCCGCTTGCATGCACCAGCATTGCAATGTCAGATGTAGTCCATTGTTGTATGTGGACGCGGCGTAATGGGCTGGGGGCAGCCGCGTGGTGAGTCACGTGGATGTAATAAAAAAATTTATTTGTTTACTAACACCACGTGATTTGCTCGGGACCCCCCCCAAAAAGGGCTAAATTATAGAAAATTTTGAATTTTTTGATCATTTTTCGAAATTTCTGAGGTCCGAATTCTGGTGGAGGGTTGGGGGGGGGGGGTGGGTACCCCCATCACATTTCTTGGGTCGACCGACCACCAACCTTCCAAAATTTACCCCCCCCCCAGATCCAAAGTTCCAGGGAAACTATGATAGCTAATGCCGAAAAACATGAAAGGATTAAGTAATTTTGACATTAGACAGTGTTGTTAAACTCGAAAACTTAATTGCCAACATGTTTCTGAGTCCAGAATACGGTCAATATTGAGTTTAGAAGTCCATAAAACCGTTACAAACGTGTATCTCTCGCGATAATAATCACGTTAAGCCAAAAAAATGGACTTTTTTGAAAAATTTTGTAAAATTTACCCTAAAAATGCCCAAATTTTGGCCAATTTTCGCGCCTTCCGCGAGACTACCCCCCCCCCATAAATATTGGCTGGAGGGTTACTACCCCCCCAATTACACCTATGATTTTAAGTCAAAATTTTAGAAAACTTTTAGAAAACGTTTTTGAAAAAATGACCATTTTCCGGCCAATTTATATAGCTAAATTTTTGGGTCCAAAAATTGCCGGGGAGGGTTTGGGGGGGCATAGGTGTAATTGGGGTGAGGTTTGGGGGGGCAACCCCCCCCCCAGCCATTTTTCCAAACCACCCCCAAAAATTTTTGGGGGCCCCCGGACCCCCCCAACTGGGGGGGGGGGTAGTCGCGCCGAAGGCGCGAAAAATTGGCCAAAAATCTGGAATTTTTAGGGTAAATTTTGCAAAATTTTTCAAAAATGTTCAAATTTTTGGCTTAAAGTGCTCATTAGTGCGTGAAATACACGTTTTCAACAGTTTTATGGACTTTCTGACTCAATATTGACCTTATTTTGTAGTTAGAAACATGTTGGCAACCAAGTTTTCGAGTTTAAAACCCCTGTCTAATGTTATAATTAGTTAATGGTTGGATGTTTTTTCGCATTAGCAATGGCTGAAAATGCGATTTAGGCATAAAAATAGGAAAAAATTTTTGGGGGAGGTTTGGGGGGGGGGGTCTTCTTGGGGGGGGTTTGGGGGAGGTCTAAAAAGGGGGCCCGCCCCCAAATTTTAGGGGGAGGGGCCCCCCCAACCCAAATCCCCGTTACACCTATGTTGGGGGGGATAGCCGAACAGAAAGTTGGGGGGAGGGATATGTCAAAAATTTTGGGAGGGGGTAAAATTGGTCAAAAATTTTGGGGGGATGGATACGTACCTCTCCAACCAACCCCCCCCCCAAAAGGGAACTGTTCAGTGGCGGATCCAGGATTTTGAAAAGGGGGGGCCCGCTGAAAAATTTTTCGGGGGGGGTAACCAAATTTTTCCGGGGGGGGGGGCCGTGTTTTTTTTTTCGCCGACGGCTTCTGTGTAACGTTACACACCTCTCCAAAATTTTTTGCTATTTTTCAGAAAAAAGTGTGTAACTACCTAAAAATTCCTAATTTACGCGCGTTTTGCTTAACACATGTATACAATTTTGTAGTTAACAAAATTATTCCGTTAAAAAATTATAAGCAAAATTTTAACATCTTATTTACTTGGAGTTATCTACTTTATTTATTTGGAGTTTCACCAAATCAGATCGACAAAATTAAAAAATTGAGCAGTTACATCGATGATTTGCATTTATTGGTTTTGACTTGATAGAACGAAGGAAACACCAGTGCACCGAAAAAGCATAATTTTTCGAAAGGCCTCTTGTAGCACAAAACTTGGCAAGGAACCAGTTAAATTTTGCTTCATAAGCTGAAAAATTTTGGTGTACGCGTTTTTAATACAAGAACGAACAAATACAGCAAATAATAACTAATATATCCTTAAATAATACCGAAAATAAAATGCAAGACATGGTGCAAAAGGGGGGGTCTGGGGGGCGAAGCCCCCCAGAAACGGTAAATATGTGAAAACAAATGAATGAGCATTGGAAAAAGTTTCGACCATTTGGTAAAATTTGTCTAAAATTTTGGTGTAACGTTACACAGTCGCCAAAATATTTTTGCTATTTTCCAGAAAAAAGTGTGTAATTACACGCGTTTTTGAGCAAAAAAAAAACACTGGGGGGGGGAGGTAAAAATTTGCTTTTTTCCAGGAACAATTGCAAATTGCAATAACCAATTGGAAAACAACTATCTCCCGTGCGTGAAGCAAAGCATGGAGAATTTATATACACAAGAAGCACACGGGGGGTCTGGGGGGCAGAGCCCCACAGAAGTTGAAGAATTTTTTGAAATTGGAAAAAAATCCGTCATGCAAAGTTTTGAAAAGATTAAATAAATAAAATGGAGATGTACATGTAATAGTAACTTACGAAGTGAAAAACTTGCAGTAAAATTAGCGTAAGTATATACAAGGAATGGTGGCAATAAAGAGGACAGAGTACAAGGACAACAAAGATAATGCGCGAAACAAGGGGTCTGGGGGGCGGAGCCCCCCAGAAGTTGAAGAATTTTTTGAAATCGTGGAAAATTCAGCAATTCAAATGTTTAAAAAGATTAGTTAAGATGAAATGAGTTATTGAGTTGTATAATCGATCAGTGGAAAACCAAAACGGGAATTGGATGCTTTTCAGAATTTTTCACTTCCACGATTTATTCTAGAGCACTTTCAGAAGCTGCCAATTATCAATCTTGCATTGCCCATTTATATATATATATACGTAACGAAAGCAAAATAAAATTTGTAAATATATATATAAGCCGGTATATAGTCATAAAATAAACTGAAGGCGTTGAGTACAATTAATTATATACTTACAAAACAGGAAAGGAAACAAAATAGAAGACACTTTAAGAGACAAGTTCTGTCACAGAACTAAGTATATACGTAATAAAGCAGCACAGAAGCATACGTAAGTGCGCCGCAGGCGAAATTTTTTAATAATTCATGAAATTTATTAAAATTATGCTTAATTTTCACTCGAAATATGCATTATAAACAGCTGAAAAAATTTTCTAGGGGGGGGGCCCGGAATGTCAAAGGAGGGGGCCCAAATCGCAAAGGGGGGGCCCCGGGCCCATGGGCCCCCGGGCCCCCCCCCCCTGGATCCGCCACTGGAACTGTTTTCAGCCATAGGTGTAATTGGGTTGGGGGGCATAGGTGTACCAGGCTACAGTTTGCCCCCTGTGAGAACCCCCCCCCCCCACGGAGAGGCCAGACCATAGGTGTAACGGGGATTTGGGTTGGGGGGCCTCCCCCCGTAATTTTGGGGGGAGGGGGGCCCCTTTAGGACCCCCGCCCCAAACCCCCCCACGACCCCCCCCCCCCCGACCCCCCCCCAAACCTCCCCCAAAAAATTTTTTCTATTGTTATGGCAAAAATCGCATTTTCAGCCATTGCTAATGCCGAAAAACATGAAATCATTAAGTAATTTTAACATTAGACCTTGGTTTTAACCCATTTGATTCAGTTCTAGGTGAACTAGAACTGAATTATTATGGCAGATTCATGTCATGCTGAGGAATGCCGATGCCGGTCTACGAAAATTGCCGAACGGGATTTCAAAGTGGTCTGTGATATCTGTCAATTGCCTAGTCATTCCTTCTGTGCTGGTATTAAAGAAGCAACGTTTAAGAAAATCCAGGATACTGAAATTCTTACTGTGCTGTCTTATACATGCCCTAGCTACAAGGCAAAGCTGCGACGATTGATCGCTCATCCTACTCAGCCTGATGCCAATCCTGCTTCGACCACTCAGTGATCGGATTCTCCTGATGGAGAACCAGATATCTGAACTTTTGAACCGTGTCTCTACTCTCGAAGCCAAACCGCCGCCACCGTCTATTCAGGAGGTTCGTAAAGAAATGTCAGCTTTGCTTGAAGCTCAGAATAAGCGAAATCGGGCAGTAGTCTTTGGGCTGCCGGAACAACAACCCCCTGTGGGGGAAACGTTGTCCATGGCGCAGTCTCAGGCCCTTGATTTGGCTGAAGTCAAGGAAATTGCTGAAAAGATTGGACTTGATTCTGACTGTATTCCGGGTGTGTTCAGAGATGGATTGCCCAAAAAAGATGGAAAGCCGCGGATCCTGAAAGTCAGTTTCAGTCCTTTGGAAGCCAAATCTGCCTTCATCAAGTCGATTCGGGATCAACAGGGAGAAAAAATGCGATGGGCGAAGGTCTGGTCAAGACCCGACCTTACATTCCGAGAACGTCGAAAGGAAGAACTGCTGCGTGGAAAACTGATGACGGCTAGAGAAACCTGTCCAGATGCCATCATTCGTCGTGGTATTATTATTAATCGTACTAATGGTAATGTAATTGAGGCATAGGAGGGTGGGCCCCTGGATAAAAAAGCATTTAAAAAGGCTGATCTTGTCGATACAAATTTGTGTTTACTTTTGAATGCTTGTTCCATTAAGAATAAGATGGACTCTTTAAAAGTGTATATATTTAAATTCCGTACACGTGAACCCTGTTTTAATCTGCATGACCGAAACTTGGTTAAGTCCAGAAGACTCGGATAACCCCTTTTTATTAGAAGAATATAATTTAATTAGAATGGATCGAACTAAAGTTGACGTTCGAGGACGAGTATTACCTAAAGTTGGGGGTGGTGTGCTGGTTTACGTGTTGAAGAACGTTAAATTTGTTGTCTGTGATCAATTAAGTGGGAAGGGGTGTGAGGCGTTGTGGATAGATATTTTTGGATCTGACGGGAGGCGTAACAGGGTAGGGGTGGTTTATCATTCACCCACTCCTGGAGTGTCAGATTTAGATGCGATTTTTCAAAATATACTTGACGCTAAAAGAGATTGTCAAAATTGCTTTGTAGTTGGTGATTTCAATCAGCCAAAAATTGATTGGCAAGTGCCATTTGCTGGTGGTTGTGAAAGATCTCAAAGTTTTCTTGATTTTTTTACAGAAAACGGATTTGTTCAATTTGTAAAAGAGCCAACTCATTTTATTTCACCGTTCAATACGCTTGACTTGGTTTTTAGTCAAACCGAATTCAGTGTGTCCAATATTTCTGTAGATGAACCTTTAGATTCAAGCAAGCATGGTATTATACATTTCATTCCGAACTTTAACCTTTCAAAACAACGTTCAGAATCTGGGCATAACAGAGATTTTTTAAGGGCTGATTATGATAGTATGTCTGTGTTTTTTGACACTGTTGACTGGAACGTGCTGTTTATGGAATGTATTACTGTTGATCAATACTGGACGGAATTTAAGAATTGTCTAAATTTTGCGATTACCCACCCATTATGTTCCAAAGTTTAACTGTAGAAAACGAAATTCCTGTATCCGACTCTCGTCTACAACTCTGGATTTGATTGCACAAAAGAAACGGACATGGAAAAGATACAAGAAAGCTAAGACGGCATATAATAGAAATCTCCATCACGATTTAGTAATCAAAGTTAAACGTGCAGTCGCTACAGATAGAAGACTGTATGAAAGCGGTTTAGCAGAAAAGTCATGTATGAAAAAATTTTACTCTTACGCCAAAAACGTATTAATCCAGATAATTCCAGTATTGGTTCCTTAGTTAATAATTAGGTGGTGTTGTTACTGATGATATCGAGAAGTGTGATTTGCTTAATGAAGTGTTTGTGTCTGTATTTACTAATGACAATAGCATAATGCCTGTATTGCCGGATTTAGTACCCGATGACAATGTATTAGCAGATTGTTTCTTTGATGAGCTTGATGTTTATAACGTAATGAAAAACCTAGAGTCGAAATTAACTGCAGGTCCTGATGGATTTCCAAACATTCTTTTTAAAAAACTAGCCTTTTCTTTAGCTTCACCGCTTTGCAAAATCTTTAAGGTATCCATGGAAACTGGTCAACTGCCCTTGGATTGGTTGAAGGCAGACGTTTGCCCCATTTTTAAAAAGGGTGATTCAAAGAATCCAAAAAATTATCGTCCGGTCAGTTTAACAGCTGTTTGTTGTCGAGAAGAAAGAGTTTTAAAGCCCTTTCTGGTCAATCATGTAAATTGCACAAACTTAATCAACAAGTGCCAACATGACTTTGTTAAGAGACAGTCTACATTAACGCAGTTGCTTGACTGCATACAAAGTTGGTTCGAATCTTGGGATAATGGTGATTGTATCGATGTAATTTATATTGATTTGATGCGTGCTTTTGATACTGTTTCGCATACGAAGTTGTTGAAGAAATTAGAAGCTTTTGGAATACGTGGGAAGGTGCTAGCTTGGATAAAGGCTTTTTTGACGAACAGATTTCAAAGAGTAAAATTGGGTACAACTAAGTCTAATTGGGCTGCGGTTAGCAGTGGTGTACCACAAGGATCTGTTCTTGGGCCTTTTTTGTTTCTTATTTATATCAATGATCTGCCGGAAAATATCTAGCTGAAACTAGTTTGTTTGCAGATGATGCAAAAATCTCCAAAATTGTAAATTCGGTTGAAGAGGCAAATCTGTTACAATTAGACTTAAATTCTTTAGAGGCGTGGACACGCCAATGGCAAATGAATGTAACTGTATCAAAGTGCTTTGTTATGCATATTGGATATCACAATCTAAATTATGACTATGTTCTAGATGGTCAAAGCATTAGTGAAGCAGACGCAGTACGTGATCTTGGTATAAATATGTGCCAGGATTTAAATTTTTCAAAGCATATTAGTCAAATTAAAGCAAAAGCAAATCAAAGGGTAGCTATAATCTTTCGAAGTTTTAATAGTAGGGATATTCAGTTAATGGTTAAGCTTTTTAAAACGTATGTCAGGCCAATGTTAGAGTATTGCACACCGATTTGGTCTCCTCACTTGCTAATAGATATTGATGCCATCGAAAACGTGCAGCGTTCATTTACTAGACGTCTGCATGGACTTGGTGGGTTAAGTTATAGGGAGAGGTTGGTCAGATGTGCTTTGCAGTCGCTAGAAATGCGGCGTATTCTAAATGATCTGTATCTAATGCATAATATTGTGTACAATGCATTTGATTGTGCATTTGATAGTTGCTTTACGTATTCTCGAGGAGGCAAAACTCTCTGGCTGTAATTCCAAAAAGATATAAAAAGTCTCGGGCTGGTCATTCGTATTTCTATAGAATTTGCAATGTTTGGAATGATCTTCCTGAAAATATTGTTACTATTTCCTCTTTGGTAATTTTCAAGCAACGCTTATCTGACATTGAACCTCAGCTTCAGAAATTTATTCGGGGGCGTGCACTACAAGGACCTTAGTCCTTTGCATGCCACGGTAAATCCTGCATTGGTTTCTCGAGAAATATATACTAACTATTTTTTATTAACTATGTTAGATACGTAATGTACATTCCCGTGGCCTACCAAACTCTGGCGTCACCGTAACTGTTTGTCTACTAACCCTGACATGATCTTGCCGCTTGCATGCACCAGCATTGACATGTCAGATGTAGTACATTGTTGTATGTAGACGCGGCGTAATGGGCTGGGCAGCCGCGGGGTGAGTCACGTGGATGTAATAAAAAAATTTATTTGTTTACTAACACAACGTGATTTGCTCGGGATCCCCCCCCCAAAAAGACAGTCTTTTGAAACTTGAAAACTTGATTGCCAACATATTTCTGAGTCCCGAATAAGGTTAATATTGAGTCTAGAAGTCCATAAAACCGTTATCAACGTGTATTTCTCGCGATAGTAAACACGTTAAGCCAAAAATTTGGACTTTTTTGAAAAATTTTGCAAAATTTACCCTAAAAATACCCAATTCTAGCCCATTTTTCGCGCCTTAGGCGCGACTACCCCCCCCCCCCCCCGTGGGGGGGGGGGGGCCGGGGCCCCCAAAAATTTCTGGGGGGGGGGTTTGCAAAAATGGCTGGGGTCCAAAATTGGTCCCCCTAAAATTGGGTCCAAACCAGGAAAAAATGCAAAATTTTTGCGAAATTTTTTGCAATTTCTGAAAATGTTTGAAAAAAATTCGAAAAAATGGCTATAAATCACATATAAAGAGCTAAAGATGGTTATTTATAGCAATTAAAACGTAATATTCGCAATTATAAACCACAATCTGGGCTAATTTAGGCATATTTTAGCACAAGTTTGTCAATTTTCAAGCCCTATTTTCGCATACGAAAACTATTGACAGAAGCTTTTGAGTATGTTTAATGTACTGTACATCGGAAAAGGAGCATTTTTAGCTAAAAAAACTTGGGTACAGTTTAGGGGGGTCCCCCTCCCCCAAATTTCGGATTTTGGTGGGGTCCCCCGAGCCAAATTTGGACCTTCTACTCCCCCCAACCCAAACAGGTGGTACACCTATGGGGGAGTAACCCCCCCAGCCATTTTTCAACCCCCCCCCAGGAAATTTTTGGGGGCCCCCGGGGGTAATCGCGCCGCAGGCGCGAAAATTGGGCAAAAATTGGGCATTTTTAGGGCAAATTTTGCAAAATTGTTCAAAAAACTCCAAATTTTTGGCTTCACTTGCTTATTATCGCGAGAAATACACGTTTAAATCGGTTTTATGGTCTTCTAGACTCAATATTGACCTTATTCTGGACTCAGGAACATGTTGGCAATAAAGTTTTCGAGTTTAAAAACACTGTCTAGTGTTAAAATTACTTAATGATTTCATGTTTTTCGGCATTAGCAATGGCGGAAAATGCGATTTTTGACATAAAAATAGAAAAAAATTTTGGGGGAGGTATGGGGGGGTCGTTTGTTTGTAACACGCATTTGTTTAATATGCCCCCTACTTAGTTTAGAAAAATATTTATTTTATCAAATAAAAACCTTATTGTACCTGGGGAACCTATCCACCACATCACGGAGACCAAATATTTTAGTCTCGAATCTGGCTTCTTTCGATGTGTGAAAGTGACCAGTGTTAACGACTGTTCCACTTCTATAAAGTTAGCACCAAGCATTAATTTAATAAACTTTCTGCTGATAGCAGCAATATAGCTCGGTATTGTAACACCATGATTCAGAATTTCGTTGCAGTGTAAATTCTGGTTCCATTTGCGAGGACTGAGTGGAAGCAGTGACATTAAACCAAACTTCCAGACTCTAACACTGCTTTGGATGGCCCAATTCAGGTAGAAACGAGCATGTCTCATGAAATAAACAAAAACCAGAAATTGATTAGTTTAGAATTTGTTTGTAGAGTTGCTTTCATTATTATCGGGATTATGAACACACACGGGCAATGCCTATACTGGGCCTATGCATGCATATGCAGATATCTCTGCATGGGGTTCAGCACTTTTGGAACCGTCGCGCATATCGACGCGTCCCTGCGCGGGGGTCAACACTGTTGGAACCCTCGCGAAGAGCAACGCGTCCCTGCGTGGGGGTCAACACTGTTATAATGTTTATGCAGAGCAACGCGTCCCTGTGCGGGGGTCAACACTGTTGGAACCCTCGTGCAGAGCAACGCGTGGCGGTCAACACTAGTCAAAAACCAAATCTCGAACATGAGTGAAATTTTTTGGACGCATTCACTTGCTTACCATACCTTGGAGATGAAAAAGTCCCGCACTGTTCACGTGACAGCGACGATTTCTATATAGACCACGATAGATCACTTCTCAAAGAATAACGTGATGCCGCGCTAAGAAAATCAGAAGACCTTAAAAACTTTTGACGCAGTTTAGGATTAGACGCACATTTGGAGCTTCTACTATACTGAGCTAACGAAAAGTTAAATCGAAAAACGTACTTCCGATTCGTGTTTTTCGACATCGAAAACCCCTGAATAGAACTTTTCAGCAAAATCGAAGACAAAAAATTTTTCGGTTCCCCTTGGTCCCCTCTTACGAGTCGAAAAAATCGAAATTCACGAAATCGCAAAATTTTGCGATATTTGAACTCAGTGTGGTCGAAAACATACCCATACCAAATTTCAAGTCATTTGGTCAAGTTTTGCGGAACCTGGGCCGGGGGGGGAGTTATCCTGAAAAGATCCTATGTATACCCATGCTTAGTTAATTTTTATCACTTTTCAATTATTTCGGATGGAGGTAAGCTCTCTCCGAACCTAAATAAACACCAGAAGGTGTATACTAACTTCTTCTCTGCGAGGCAATTCTTTGCTGGGACTAAGCCAGCGTAGAGGGCAAATGGCGCCACAGCTTAATACTGGAATCGAGTTTTAAACCATAATAGTAGGAATCGAATCGATTGGTCTAATTTTTTTACCCTAATTTTGCCAGGACATAGCCCACCAACGAAAGCAGATTTACTTAGGATCTCCTTTAAATTGTAAATCTGCCTAAATTTTACATTTATAACCGACCGAAACCGGTCGGTTTCACCCTCCCCCTCCCCCCAATTTCAATGCATTCTCCAGGTGTGCTGGCGTTGAAGTACACTGCCTCCCCTCATAAGGACTCATAGCCCTTCTTTGGCCCACACAGGTCAGAGAAAACGAACTGAACAAATCGTAAAAAATTGATATGTACAGTTTTTCCGTGCAGTTAAGTTTATAGCGGTAAAATGTTTTCTGGTCAGACAGACGTCAGCTGAATGTGGAATGCTTATTTCTAAGACTGATTTTAGATTTTCTTTTAGATTTGGATTTTGGTTATGTTACAGGTATTCTACCTGAACTAAAGTTGTCTGGAGAATGCAATTTCCGAACTTGCTTGGGATCAGAAAATGCGTGTGCGTATGCTACATCTACAAAGTTTTTTTACCATTTCTGTTATGAAAAATAATAAATCTCCCAAACATCATTTGCACAGTATTTGTAACCAGGAGGCTGAGGGTTAAGGTGAAAAACTGGGGTCCTAATTCGTTGTTACACAGAGGCAGACCGCGAGAAGATGGAGATCAGCTCTTTCTTAGGTCTAAGGATTAAGCTAGCCTAGTGTGGGTCTAAGATAATCCAGACAGTCCGCCTTAGGGGAAGTAGTTATCTAAGGGACAGTTACGGCGCTTGACTGAAACCCAGGGATCGGTACCAGGGGTCACTGCACAGATGAAGAGAACCTTGAAATCGGAACAATCGTCACACTCGAAACCACAAGACCAAGACTCCGTATGTGGACTTCCTTTGGGCTCACTGCCAACCGTCCAAGCTTCCATCTCAGCACGATCCCACGGCTGAGAGCATTTGCAGTAAAAAGTTACCACTGAATGCTCAGGCTCAACTAGAGAACTACCCTCGTGTACTAAGAAGACTCATTGTTTTCAAGAAATTCGCGTGCTATGCCTACGTTCTAAAGCTCAAAAACACAACTGCTCAGTCAGTAAGGAGTGCTCTCAAAAACGTTTGAAAATATGAGCATTTCAAGAGCGCATAATTTGTTTCAGCTGCAACTTTTCAGCAACTTTTTACTAGCAGCAGCCAAACTTTAGCTTAACTGTTTAACACGTCTGTACGCTTGTGTGTACAGCAATAATACAGTAATAAGTGCATAAGAAAGCGCATGCTGTATCAAGCGCCCGTTAAAATAGGCTTACAATTTTGAGAAGCCTCCTAAGCCTAAATTGTGTCTGTTGCGAGCTTCAGCGCGCAAGCATAGCGTGCGAATTTCTTTGAAGTGATGCGTCTAATTTGGGGGGGGGGGGTGCTCAACCGTTACTGTGCAGATAATGTCGCATGCGTAGTCACTACATGCGTGACGCTTGTCACACTCTTCGTTATTATGTACTCTTGATAATACACATAATTAACATAATGACAACCTTTAAAACCCAATAGGCTTTTTGGATAAAGTGTTCTTACGTTTCATTGCGTGTGCAAACGGTTCACGTAAATCAGCCACAACAAAAACCATCTGTAATTTTTGATACAAACCACGTACCACGTACGGTTGGGGATATATTATAAATTATGTGCACGGTCATATTTTGTGTCTTACTTGTATGAAATTTTGTCATCTTCATAATAAAGTTAGTTCTGTTTAATTTCATCTCTGGACTTCAAAATCACACACTCATTACGAACTTTGCACTCTCTTTCTTCTTTTTACCAAATTCTCATAAAATTGGCGACCGTGTGCGTATGAGTAGATTTTGAAGTTTTGAACTTTTAATGGGGATCTACCAACCTTCAGTCTTGGGTGCCAGGCTTGACCAGTTGACCCATGGTCAGACAGGGAAAAGCTTTTGATCCAAAACTTTTGTAGATTTTCCATTTCAAAAGAGGATGTAATTCCTCCTCCCTTTTTGTTCTCAAAATGTTAAAATTAGACCATTAAAATTTTTGCACCCTTAAAATTTTCTGCACATTGCACTTAACATTTGTATTATTTCAGTTGATTTTAGAATGTACCTATGATTTTTGTACGTGCATCAATGCATTATATACTTATGTATATATTAGAGTGTTGTGCTGGCAATAAATGTAGTAGTAGTAGTACTAGTAGTAGAAGTGTTCCAGGATGTCTTCATGGAGTCCACTGGTTCAGTCGGCGAAATTCAAGCCATGGCTGGATGGTCCTGAAGCTTCTATCGGCCGAAGACGTCTTTGGGAACCGGCCTTGGCTTGGAGAGTCGCCGCATGTTCCAGCAGATTTCCATTGATTCAGGTCGTAAACGTTTAATTGGTTTGATTTAAAATTAGATTATTTAAATTTTTAAATTTGAACATTCAAATGGTTTTCTTCTGATAGGGAACTGTCAGTAATCCTTGTCCCAGGATCAGGATTCCTGGGGTTCGGATTTCTGCCTGTTTCCCTCCTTAAATTGATGAGTAGAAACAGTTTAACATCCTGTAGTTCTTTTTGTTATTCTGTTTGTTAAAGTTGTCGTTTCGTACAGTTATATTTGTTCTTTGTTCCAGTTCCATTCTATCCCCCCTGGAGGCCAGCGCGTCCTTCCTGTTGTGGATCGCACAGTGTGGCGGTTTCGTTAATCTGGGTGGTGCCGTAGTGATGGCGTTGGGTGGTGCATGATCCCGATTCGTTGGCCCGTGGTGTTGTCCGGTTTCGTGCCCTCTGGTGACCGTTCCCTCTGGTGATGGCCTGGTCCATATGATTCTAGCCTATTGGGTGGGCGACCACTTTGTGCTTAAATAGACTTGTCGGTGGGCACATAGTCCTTTGTGTTGGAACGCGGAAGTTCGGGATCCGGATCCGGGGCCCACAATTTGCAGATGATTCTGGGAACGGGACAGATTGATCATGATGGCTGCCTGTTATGGTGATAAGTGCACCGGTTTTTTGACACTGACAGATTGGCTGGGTCATGCATGGCTCCGGTTCTGCGGCCTCTAGTTCTGTCTGGTGCTGTGCCATAATTTTTGGTGGCTCCCGGATTTGTCTACCGTTGGGCGGGCGGCTGTCAGTGGTGGTAGAGGACTCTTGTGTGGGCATCCGTCTCTGTGGGGATAGGGCGGAGGTGTGGGACCCGAACCCACGATTGATCAAAGTTCCGCGAAACTTGATTGAAGATTGCAACTCCAGCTGTAGACTCTGTTCTTTCCCTAGCGCGTTGGCCTCCACCTGACCCTTTCCCCATGAAGTGTGTATTGTTTGTTATGTTTTGCCATTCAACCGTTATTCTTAATTTTCTGTGTTTCGTCCATTATTTCTCTGTATCATTATTTCTTGTCCTTCATATTTCTCTTAGCTTTTCTATAAATCTGGAGTTCTGTTGTGGTGCTAGCACAGTCTTGCATTGTTCGAAGTTTGGGAATCTTCGCCGAAGGTTCTTGAATATTGTTCTGAAGTTCCAGATATTTTTTGTTCAAAACTTCAGCCTCTCTTTTGTGAGGGTGCTTCCTCGTTGCTGTCTTTATTTTTTGTCTTGTATATATTTTTGTCTTGTCTGTCTGTCCCGGAGGTTCCGGTGTATTTTTACACGTACCCAATAAGCAATGTAGTGGGTTGTCGGCTTTCGGGCAGGAGTCCGCGTGTGCGAGATGCTGTTTTAGGTTTTGGTTCGTGCACTAATATTGTTTTATTATTTACTAGTAAATAGGTTAGCTAGGTTAACTGTAATTTTATTCTACTGACTGTATGGACCGCGGCGAGGGCGCGCGCTTTCAAAAGAGGGGGTATTTTGTGGAAACTTCCTTGTTTACAAAAGTCTAAGAATTTCGGAACGAATATGCAAATTAGAAATTCGGTATTTTCGTAAGATGCACATTAGATTAGCCAATATTTAAGGGAGGGAATTTTCTTCATTTTCGGTCTCTTTCAATTGAACCCAAATTGGATCAAAATTGAAGAAGCCAATGTTCAGAGGATCCAGGTTAGAGGTTGGTGTGGGGGTTGGGGATATATTATAAATTATGTGCACGGTCATATTTTGTGTCTTACTTGTATGAAATTTTGTCATCTTCATAATAAAGTTAGTTCTGTTTAATTTCATCTCTGGACTTCAAAATCACACACTCATTACGAACTTTGCACTCTCTTTCTTCTTTTTACCAAATTTCCATAATGAAATCATTGCGGCTTGATATGTGATCTATCAATTTACTATTTCCTTCTAGAAAACATGAAGTTCTTGAAATGCTCTTGCTTGCCATGCTCTGTTCGCTAATCCGTTAATAACTGTTACACAGGTTTAAACTTCTGATCAGACATAGTAGAGGCCAAATATGGTCGCCGGGATCGCGCATTTGCGAAGACGATATTTTGGCTCTCGCTGAATCACGTCAGCGAAACAAGAGAAGGAAAGACACATTTTTGTACTGTTCAGTGCAGGGGGTGAACCGGAGGCCAATGGCAGCCAAAAAACCTAATTTCCCCATTTTTTTCGGCAAAAACCGGAAAAATGCGGTCCCCACAATTTCTCTCCTGCTCATGTCTACGAAAAGTGTATAGAGGGTTTGCCGATTGTTAGCGCCCACAGAACTTAACTTAAATTTAGGCAAAAATTAATAGCAATTCAGAGAAAATCGTTGAAATGAAATCCTAAAATATTTGAATGTAGATCCAAATTTTGGACAGTTTGTCGAGTAATTCAACTGCAACTGAAAAAAGCAAGTGATCTAGGCGACACACCTAAACAGCTACGATCACCCTTTATTCCATATTATACTGCAAGAAACTGCAATCCCTGTATTATAACTTAGGACCAAACCTATTTACATCAGCACAAATGAAGATATTCTATACAGCTAACATTAACTGCTAAGTCAAAGCAGGCTTGTTTTGGTTTAGTGACGATCGGCGGATCCTGAAATCCTCATAATCCTCATAACCAAATGCCGGCATTAACAGCATATCCCAGATAAAATAGATGTAGTATCGAAGAAAACGGGGTAGGCTGGCGCGGCCGTGACCGCTTGTCCCGTTGCGGACCACAGAGGCCATAAGGCCATTGGCCCAATTTTTGTCCTCAGGAGCCACAGACGTTACGGCAGGGAGTACATTGAATTTGTGAGAATGATTGCGCATATAGCCGTAGGAGCTGTAGTGCAGAACTGTCCTGAACTGGTCATCAGTCAGTGAAACATTCATGAATTGGGCAATTTGTCGAATCGATTTCGGCAGATTCGCCCTTAGGTCTTCAAAGAACACCAAAAGAACAGGGTCTTCATCTAGCTGTGGCCACCAGCTGAACAAATGCTTGGACAAACCGACCATTTGATTGCAGCATTTAGTGCGGAGAAGTTTCAGCAAACAGGGCAGCGAGATCTCCCGGTAGGATCGACCGAACAGTGTGAACACAAAGTTGATCATGGAATAGGCCTGATCGTAGGGATCTCGGACCACATAAATGTACTTCACACCGCGGGCTGAAATACATGCATAGAGGATGTTTGTGATGTGAATCGTATCAGCTGGTTTCCTATCAAAACGTCTAACGTTCATAACGTCTACCGACGAAATGTCTAACGACGAAACGTCTACTGACAAAACGTCTAAATTTTTCAGAATTGTGCCACACGCTCAAAATGTCTAAACTTTCCCAACTTTAGCTGATTTTGACTCCATATATACTTATTTTTGAAAAACTTGTAAATTTGTTTGTTTTTTCGTTATCAGTACGTGATAATAGAGTGATAATAGATAATAGATAATAGTGAAGTATATAATTAGTCAAAATTGGGTCATGGGATGTTTGGGTCGGTATTATTATTCTTGGGTCACAAATTTTGTGTGCCCATTGTGTCGCAGTCGCTATCACCCACGTTACAAGTGTGCATCAAGGTCAAGTTACCTAAGGGTCACTTTCGGCCCAAAATATGGCCCAATTTCCCAGAAATCGGCATGAAATTCATAATCTGGCAAACTCAAACTGGACTAAAACTTCACGGTTTTCATTAAATTTTAATTTAATTTTAATCTGAATTGAAGTTCTAAAATTTTGAGAAACAGTTTTAGAATTTAACATATTGTAAATTTTAATTTTAAAATAAAACAATAAACTAGATGTAGAGTTTAATTTAATATGGTTTTAAAATAGGTTTACTTTCAAATTGCAGTAAATCTGGTTTGCGTTCATTAGAAAGTAGTTTTTAGACGTATTGAACGAGTCACACAATTTTCAAAAATTTAAACGTTTCGTCGTTAGACGTTATGAACGTTAGACGTTTTGACTTTAGACTTTTTAAACGGACACCGATCACATCTGCAGCCAAACTTACTGCCGATTGCCTCCGGAAAATGGAAGCCGATCCGACCACCGGTTTAGTTTTCAATGATAGATTACCAACTGTATATACCTAGTTCTCACTTCATTCACTCATACCAAGAGTGTATAATAGATAAGAGTATGACACTCTTAAGCTATCATGTTGAAATCATATAAGGTATGCCGGGTGGTTTGACTAGGGATCCCCCCCGGAATTTCCGGGGGGGGGTCCCACTGTGCACTATCTACACGCTTTCATATAAGCGCGTGTCTGCTCGCTGATGGGACTCTTTCTGGACTTTCGCTGAATCCGAAAGACATCTACTTCCGTAGACGCACACTACATCACTGATAATTCCATTTAACTCTGAATTTTCAAATTTCTTCCTTAGATTAAAATTATAGTTTTAAACATAAAATATGCACAAAATAGTTTATCATCATGATATTAAGATGACACTGTTCATACAAACTAAAATATCAGTCATATGATAATAAACATAAATTATAAAATTGTCATAAAATTATAAAATATTTTAAAAATTTAAATATTAGGAAGCCGAAATTTCAAAAAAATAAGAGGAACTCTTACCGGAGGTTTAAAACTATAATTTTAATCTAAGGAAGAAATTCCTAAAATTCAGAGTTAAATAGAATTATCAGTGATGTAGTGTGCGTCTAAGGAAGTAGATGTCTTTCGGATTCAGCGAAAGTTCAGACAGATTTCTCCCAAAATTCTAGTGTGCGTCTACGGAAGTAGATACATTGAGTTTAACGTCACGTGTGCGTATACGGAAGAATCACCAACTTTTCTAAATTCTTTGGAAATGACACAGAAAACGAAATTTTAATTTTACATTGTTGAACATCACATAAACTGTTTCTTAGCGCAACCATTCAAACTGCCAAGGTGTTTCAGAACCTTTTACAATACCATTACTAAGAATACATAATACTATCAGTTATTGAAAATTACTATATGATTATGAACCTTGGTTAGCGCAGTGGTTTCTTAGTGCGCCACATGTGGAGGATCAGGTCAAGTTAGGAGTTAAAGAAAATTTTAGCATGACTCTGACTTCTAGCCAGGCAGTTACTCAACCTTCAGCTCCGCGTTTATCCGAGATAATCCAAGGGAGCGGCCGTCCTTTCGGGTTTGTGCTGCCACAGCCTTGACAATAGCCTGGGGTAAGCTGCATGAGCGTTACGCAGAGTCATCTTAAAGTTCAAAGTTGCTTTCAAGAAATGAAAGGTGGCACTACTCCTAACTGTATCACCAAACTGGACTGAGGGGTCCTTGAAACATTAGCACATGAGTAAATATTTTATCAGTGCGAAGGAAAACATTTTCAACACAAATATTCTTCAATGCAATCTTCAACAAAATTCAATTCAGATGAAATATTTTGGGATTTTTTAATATCTTTAAACAATTTTTCTGAGAATCTCAATTTTTTGTGAAAATCTCAAAATTTTTGTGAAATTCCCCCAAAAAATGCCTTATTTTTTGGCGGAAAAATCCGGTTTGATGCAAAACTTTGATTGCCCTATATGAGTCAATCGAAACTTCGAAGATTCGATTGCCCTATCCAATCCGAAAATTTGTCGATCCGATCTGATCCGATCCGCCGATCCGATTTACATCACTAGAAGATATGGACAACATTTATTACAAAGTTTCTCAATGTCCATAACTATTATAGAGGCAGTTGAACGGAAGTTTTTAAGATTCATAATGGAAGTGGGAAATGGAGTAGCTCGTTTTAATTCAGGAGTTTAGCAATGCTAATTTGTAAATTATGCACAATTAGCTGAGATCACTAATGTACGTGTCAGCTAACTAGTCACCGATTAGTTGTACAGTAAGGCAGTAATCAGAGAAACTGTAGCAAAAAGTATGTAAGTGTCGCGATGAACGCGATTTCAACCAAGAAAACTGAAACTTTGATAAAGTAGAAGAAGATTTGAACACATACAAGAAAACTAAGCACAAACGTTCTCTAGAAAAGTAGTAACTTTCATTACGAAAACCTACTATATATGGTTTTCCACAAGTTTACAGAACAGTCGTTTTGATATATCTATTTTGCCATTTGATATTACATTCATTCTTTAATCTACCTGCACTCCTAGAAATGTTCCAGTAGAAACTACTTAACAGTTGAGTTCTGCACACATATACGCAGTGACGATTTTTTAGTTGCCTCGATTGCTGCTTTCTAGCTAAAGTAATCGCTTGACAAATTTGGAAAAAGTAGGCAAAATACAGGTTACGCACACATTTTAGCTTATTTCTCTATAACGAAGAGCGATTTCACAATAAATAAAAAATCGTCCCCAGCTATTTGACGGAGGTATGGAATGATATAACCGATGTCTCGCGAAAAAAATTACTTGAGTCTGCACAAAATCTGGAAAATTATACTTCTTCTAAAATGTGTTAAAAATATTTTAGAAAAGCAACATTAGTTTCATGGCATACATTAAAAAGAGAAAATGTCAAGCTGCATTTTGATATAAAAGTGGCTTCTTAGCTCCAAGTAATGAATGAGAAATAATGGTGCAAACTTTATGTGACCAAAGGGAATCACCACCTTAAGGTGGTGATTCCTTTTGGGCATATATTGTTGGTTGACAGTTCAAATCAAGATGAAATTTGATGAAACTTTCCAAAACAAGTGCGTATAGCATTCTAACACCCTTCGCGCAATCCCGCTTCAAAAACTAGAAGTCTCCGTTTAGGGTAGTTTTTGCCGATTTATGACAGCTAGACAGTTGCTGCACAGCCACGATTATATTCATTCGAAAGATCTTCTTGAGCTCTACATTTTTGCTTTTTGAAGCACCTTTCTGGCTTTTCGCTATCGTGAGATATAGTCGATATTCTTATTTTGGCGTTGAAAGCTTGTCATTTTTGCAGAAATCAAATAATCCGCCGTTTATTAAGCTACCCAAGCCGTAAAATTAAACTACGGGTGTCAATTTGAAGGTCTCGTCGAGACCGATTATCCACGACATTATAATCTTCTAACTGCTATCCTGTACGCTGCTATCATGAAAAATGTAGTTTTTGCAAAAACATGACCAAATTTTTTCCAGCGATTGTGGAGCATTTACTATGCAAGCTAGAAGTGTTTTACACAAAAATACCCAGGGGCCCTTTTTTAGTTGCCCCGATTTCTGTTTTCCAGCTAAAGTGGTCGCTTGCCAAAGTTGGGAAAAGTAGGCAAAATCCAGGTTGCGCATACATTTTAGCTAATTTCTTTATAACGAAGAGCGGTTTCATAATAATTAAAAAAGGGTCCTCAGCTATTTGATGGTGGAATCGATTGATGTGACCGATCTCACGAAAAAATTTACTTTAGTCTGCAAAAAATCTGGAAATTCAAATTTCTTCGAAAATGTAGTAAAATAATTTCCGAGAACTAAAGTTAATATATTGTATTCATTAGAAAGAGCAAATGTTAAGTTGCATTTTGATATAAAAATGGCTTCTTAACTCCTATGAATTAATGAGTAATAAGGGTTCAAAGTTTATGTCTCCAAAAGGAATCAACACCTTAAGTGAACCAGTTACATGTCGAATTTATGGTCAAAAGCTAAACAGCACTTTGGCTGTATGACGTGAAAAATATATGATACCTTTCGGAATATATTGCCACTGCTCATGAGATTTGAAAATCCGTGGTGGAGCAATCTGTTCGATATTAAAATCAACATGCGATTTTTGGTACCACATTGGAAGAAATAAAGTGTCGTTGTAGATGTCCTATAGGAAAAAACTAAAGACAAATACCAATAATAATAATAATAATAATAATAATAATAATAATAATAATAATAATAATAATAATAATAATAATAATAATAGTCTGAAAACCGTTTTTCGATTCAGCTTTTCGTTAGCTCAGGATGAGCTAAAGTTGTTAGCTTAACATGTAAGCATATACTGAGCTAACGAAAAGCTGAATCGAAAAAAGGTTTTCAGATTTGTGCTCAGCGCCCCTGAAAACCCCCTATGCAAGTTTCCAGCCAAATTTTTTCAAAAAATTTTTCGGTTCCCCTTTGGTCCTCCCTTACCAAACAAAAATTTAAAATTTTTAAAAAATTTTTAAAATTTTAAAATTTTTGCCAAAGTTGACAATTTTTTACAGTTGAGCAGCAGCTGCATAGTTATGAGTATACTAAGTTGATAGATCTCGTTGAGCTCTACATTTTTGCTTTTGGAAGTAACTTTCCAGCTCTTCTCTAGTTTGAGATATAGCCGATTTTCTTATTTCGGCGTTGAAAACTTGTCATTTTTGCAGAAATCAAATAATCCATCATTTCTTGAGCTACGCAAGCCGTAAAATTAAGCTAAGGACGTCAATTTGAAGATCTCGCAGAGACCGATCATCCATGGCATGATAATCTTCCAACTGCTATCCCGTGAGCTGCTATTATAAAAAATGTAGTTTTTGCAAAAAACATGACCAAATTTTTCCCAGGGATTGTGGAGCATTTACTATGCAAGCTAGAGGGTTGCCACTTACTAGACATGTTTTACACAAAAATACCCAGGGACCCTTTTTTAGTTGCCCCGATTGCTGCTTTGTAGCTAAAGTAGCCGCTTGCTAAAGTTGGGAAAAGTAGGCAAAATCCAGGTTGCGCAAACATTTTAGCTAATTTCTTCATAACGAAGAGTGACTTCATGATAACTAAAAAAGGGTCCCCAGCTATTTGATAGTGAAATCGAATGATGTAGCCGATGCCTGACGAAAAAATTTACTTTAGTCTGCAAAAAATCTGGAAAATTAAAGTACTTCGAAAATCCAGTGAAATAGTTTCCGAGAACTGAGGTTAGTTTCATTGCATTCCTTCGAAAGAGAAAATCTTAAGCTCCATTTTGATATAAATATGGTGTCTTAACTCCAAGTATGAGTAATAAGGGTTCAAAGTTGATGTCTCCAAAAGGAATCACCACCTTAAGCTACTATAATTCAAAGCAGGTAGAAACCATGCAGGTAGCACTATGCCATGGAAAGCAGTTAGAAAACACGGACTTAGGCTTTTTCTGCAAAGACAGCACAGAGACAGATGTACTCTGGACAGCATATTTTACAAACCCTTGTTGCACATGAAAGGCAGAAAGCTTCAAACAACAATTACCGTAGTTTCAATGGCTCCCTTAACCCTGATACTGTGGGCGATCTGCTGGAGCCAGGTCGTCCCACTTTTCATCGGACCCACGATGATCACATCCCCAGACCGGGGCTGGAAGTCGTAGGCCCGAGTTCGATTTCGCCAACCTTCCTTGGCGGGATCTTCACAGTATTTCAGTAATCGTTTCCACAAAACGGCTAAAAAAGCAATGGACATGATATACAGAAAACTGAAAACTTTTCTGGAAACCTTTAGTAAATGGAGCATGAGGGGGGGGCTGTAGGATTACTATACTGTGCACTTGCGTATGGAGGGGGCGACTAAAATGGGGTTGTCTAAGGTGTGTTGGATTTTAATTCTTTTACGCATGAATGCAAAACCAGGTGCTTGGGCAAAAGAGTATGAATTCCTAGCTGGTTCCTATAATCCACAACGCCTACTATAACCTGGCCGACCCATAGACTTTGGCGATAACCAACATGAATACTTAAAAATTTATATATTATTATATTATTAATATATTTGGCTATGTTCTGAAGTTAGCTTTTTGTCGTGTTTTGCCACTATTTCAGGGTTCAAGTGGCATAAGCTACAATGCGTGGGTTGAATTCCTTCATATTAAATACATACATTACATTACATTACATACAAGTGGGTGTCTGTCTATTCACACCAAAGTTTAGCTTACGGTCGCACAGAATAAAATTTTTCAATTTGGCGGTCAAAAGTTTTCAAATTTTGGACAGCTCTTCAAGTTTAAGCTCTTTAAACGTTAGGATTACAGCAAAAATGTGCTGCTCTCAATTACATAGCTGCAATTGCTCTGTAACTGCAGGTTGCGGTTGTGAATCGATTTAAGTAGTAACGTGACGTTTAATCACCGTAAAATAATGAAAGTTTAAAACTAAGCAGCACTTAATTGTTAAATTTTTAATATTTAAAACTAAAGAGCACTTAATTGTTAAATTTTTAATACACAAATTAAAGTAAACTACAGGTAAACTCAAACTAGCATGTCTGCTACCAAAGGTGCGACTTTTATGGATTTTCATTCTGATTTACATCTTTGCAACATCGCCCACTATACAATTTAACCAACACTTACAGCTAGGTTCCATGCACATGAAGTGTAGACCGTTACCGAAGAATAGCCAGGCACAAGTACAGAGAGCCCAAATAAGCAGTAGGCTCAGAACATTTGATCCAAATATGGAATTTGGTCTTGACAATGGCCACAGCATGATTGCATCTAAACGAAATAAAACTAAATAAATAAATATAAAATTATTAAAATGTAAAATATAAAATATAAAATCTAATATAAAATATATAAAATATATATATAAATAAATATGTATATAAAAATATATAATAAATATATAAATAAATATATATAATATAAAATATAAAATATAAAATAATAAATAAATAAATAAAACTAAAGTAAAACGAAATAAAACTAATAATTATCTCACTAAAATGCATTAAGGGAGTGGAATGCATCAATATTCCTCCAAAACCTATGGAGTTAAACCAAGTCTGCTAAACGAGATCCCGACATGTGTTAAACATAGAAAAAAGTGTGATGCCCCGTCTTGTCCTTCTTCTGTTTCCCAATTTCTGGAATGTGCATTTATGGGTTTTTCTGTTGTGTTTTGACTAAGGTCTTGCCGAATTACTTCTTTCTTTGCTTTGCTCCTTCAATTCCCAGAATTGCCAAGCTCAGCGAGCTTACGAATATGTTCTTTTCTCTCTTGCTGCTATGTCAGGTTTATTCAATATATTCCAGGAATTATTGTTCCAGGTTCTAAACCTAGCTTGCTATAAGTATAAGCTTGCAGCTTAGCTCCTTACAGCAAGAGTGTTGTTGATTCACTTTTGAAACAATTCAGTTGTTAAGTTCTCTTGGTTGAAGGCAGTCGGCAGTTTAGCGCTGATTTGTCAGCTCTTGTTATTCTGTAATTGAAATATTGCTTTGCTTGCTTGGGTGGTTTAGGCCCTGAGGCCGTCGTTTTCTCAGAGAACTAGAGTTGCATCATGGATGCACTTAATGTTGTTAATTTAATCTTATAATTAGTTCCATCTAATTGTTTTACGTCATTTTATTAAAGTTAGTAATTCACATTGATCTAAACTTGTGTCCTAAAATTTAAGTAAACTGCTAGGCATCACAAATGGCGCTGCGAGTAGTTTAGGGGAAGGTTCTACTCCTGCCCTGCCTGCGCTCGCAGCATAGGTAATCATTTATTTTTTTCACTTGTGTTTGTGGATTTTTTCCGTTTTTCTGCCACGGATTTGGCAGCTGTTTTTTCATTTTGGATTCGCCGCGGATTCGGCCTATGACTCTTCTGCCACGGATTGGCAGACACTTTATTTCGACCTACGGATTTTAGATCTAGTTTTGCAGCCTGTTTGGCTAGTGTTTCTTATTTTTATGCCACGGAATTTTGGCAGTAGGTTAGTAGTATAAAAATGAGAGTTCTGGTGCAGTGGCGCAGGTGGCGCTGGTGGCGCTTCTTATGAAAGTTGCCCTTTATTTGTCAATTGCGTTGGTGGCGCGTTCTACCACCCATGCTCAACTATTCAAAATATTTTAGACGCATAAAATACCTCAAACCATCAATATACCCTGATGAAACCCAGTTTCAACTAGTTTGTATGACTCATCCTAGCCTACTTTCCTACCTATAAATATAAGTGCACAAAGGTAAGTTTTCAGTCATGTCTACTGCATTTGTTACTGTTGCATGCATTGGTGTTCAGAAGTTGGGAGATACCTATCCCTTTAGAGGTGACTGTGTTGATTCAACGGCCAAAGTCTCACCAGCCGGATATACATCATTTGTTTATTCGTGCTCCCTATGATCTGAAGAAACTAACATCAAATCAACAGGAGACTATCCAGTATGTCACGAAGCGATCTTGTTTCGACTGGGACTCTAGTCCTCATCTACGAACCTGGGACCAAGCAATGGACCTCATCTCCAACATCTTGAAGGATGCCAATGTTGACAAGGTTATCACCAAGGGTATTTCCCAGTGGAACATTATTCGTTCTGGGTTGATGGAAAGGGAAAACTTTGTCAGGGTAATAGAGGCTGGTTCCATGGGGGTTCCCAGCTACATGCTGATGCCTATTGACGAAGGCAATACCTGCTGTCCGGACCACATGCTAAGTGATGGAGCTAAATACTGCTCAGCTCACCGAGCTCATCAACTGCTACACTTTTTCCTGAATGAAGAAATGGAAAGTGAATGACACTTACTGATTATGCTTGCTATTGTATATACTATGATTGTTGTACCTATCTTATTCAATAAATAAGGCAAACTCGTTGGTGTTTCTTTATTGACAACAATAAACTAAACAATATCACAATGACCATAAGATAAACTACTAATCCCATCATCCAAAATGTAACGCTTATCATCAAAAGCTGACAAGCTAATTTTGTTTGAAGTTAGAGTGAATAGTTGATGCTTATCGCTTCTGATCATATTCATTACATTTCGACGAAGAGATTTGTCAAACAAAGTTTCTACATAATCAGTATGACTAAGATAACGTTTAACAACATACTTCTTAACACCCTTTGCCCTCTTTTTAGCCTCCCCACCACACAAAATACTGTACATTTTAGCCCGCAAACCACAAAACTCAGAAATAGGACTACCGTTCGTCTCATCTTTCATTTTCCCCATTACCTTTTTATTGGTTGTGGAAAACAAAAAATGATCTGAAGGGTAGTCACTAAAGTCAAACAGATTAGAATCAATAGACATATCTTTATATACATCACTGCATTCAACAAAATAACATAAACTATCAGTATCTGTAAACAATAATTTACACTTATCTTTATATTTAGGTACAATATAGTTATAGTGAAAATTGTACATGAGCAGTTTTGACAAATCGAGTACACTAAACCCAACATAGATGGGCTTATTGAGCTCGACTGTCGCTCGAGCCATACAGACTGCTACCAAGTCCTCATTAAAAGCAGTAGCCCGCTCAAAACGAGGATTTGATACCAATTTGCTGAACCGAGTCTGATCACATACAAGCTCCACATTTATATATTGACGCACATTTTCCATAGTTTTACCAAACACGGAATTATTTAACAACTTAAACAAATTCTTTTCAAAATCATTTTTTGCAGCTTTGCGCATCTCAGTGTTGAAGCTGATGTATTTATGCATCCATGCAGATTGTCGAAAAGCAAGGACACGATGCACTCGCTCTAATTTCAGGCCCAATGATAAATAAAGTTTTAGGTTACGAAAGTGAATAATATATTTTTGTTTATTGTAAAGGTTGGGCACGAGCTTGTGCACCTTTGAATCAGCAACATTGAGATCCGCTTTTAGTTGCTTACAATATGGTGATAACATCTCATCAGAAATTATCAATTTCTCAGGAGCAAGCGGGTAACCATTGTGCAATGTATGAAGTTCTTTAGGATACCCCAAATCAACTTCTAAAACGTAGCCCTCCTCTCCCTCCTCATTCACACCCTCCCAATCAATTTTATCAATTTCCGATTGTGAAAGCCAATGAAAGCTTGCACAAGGTTGTTTTTGACTCATAGCCCACCCATATAAATTGTTAGCATCAAGATATAAGATATAAGTTGTTGGTAATGAACTATCGTATACATCCAGGTAGGGGTTATTCGCTTTGGCATAACGATGAGAAATCATCGCTACACCTCCACGAATACCCTGTTCAAAAAACATGTACTGATCGTTGTCTTTGAGAAGCTCCAGCTTCATGTCAGTCAGTTTAAGACAAGCATCCCATCCAAAACTAGGTAATGTAATGTAATGGATAGGATCCAAGTCATAATGCTGAAGACAAAAAGCTCTAAAGTTCTCAAATACATCAGCCAGCAACAATACATCACTTAATAAATATAAATCATGATATCCACCAAGTGTCTGTACATTAAAGCTTTGCCATACCTTAACGGCATGGTCATAGTCATAGTCAGAAATGTCTTGTTCTGTTAGACAACTGTAGAATGCATCTTTTGATGGGAGTCCAATTTCATCAAATCGCTGCCAACAGTCCATGTAGTCATATGGATAGACACCCTTTCGAGTCAGCAGGGACATTTTTTTTGGAAGGATCAGGAAAATTCGAGGGCAGTATCTTCAGTTGGGCGTCCTTGAAGGTGCTCACTAAGGTATCCAATG